>LR753118.1:0-28794 GCA_902729485.2 Mus minutoides | reverse complement strand
GCCGGGGCCAGGGGGTGGGAGCGGGTGGGTAGGGTAGCAGGGCCGGGAGGGGGGAGGATATAGGGAACTTTCTGGATAACACTTGAAATGTAAATGAAGAAAATATCTAATAAAAGTTGAAAAAAAAAAAAAAACTTCTCATCTCAATGAGCACAAGATGTGCCTACAACAGTACATTTCCTGGTCTTCCTTGCCCCCTCAAACGTTACACCCTGTATATCTTATTGCCTTGCTTGTACCTTTTCATTTTGAGGCATCATAAAAATGATGAGTAATAACCCCCTGATCCAGTTAGTACTAGGCTGTCTTTAAATCTCCTCTGCCAAGAACATTAATCCCCAAATTTTCTGGTTAGCATCAAAAAGATTGTTTTTTAACAATGGCAGAAACAGCCACATTCTTTTGACAAAATATCACAAGAATGATCTCTTTGCCAGATGCTAACATTCTTCCCCCTAACCCAAAACTTCTTGTGCAAAACTCTATATTGCTTTCAACACCACTGTCTTCTATAATCTTACTAGGATTTAATAGTTAAGTACTTAATGGCTTTCTGAACCCAATTTCCAAAAATCATCAGTATTTTTCCAAACACTAACATGATCAGGTCTGTGACAGCAATACCCCACTTCTGGTATCAATTTCTATCTTTGTTACTGTTCTATTGCTATGAAGAGACACCAGGACCAAGGAAATATATAAAATGAAGCATTTAGTTGAACACTCGCTTGCAGTTTTGGAGGGAGTAGTCAATGATCTTCATGGCAGGAAACAGACATGGCTCTGGAGCAGAATCTGAGAGCTTTGCAGACTGCTCTTCGGCTAGCAAAAAGAGAGGAGAGAGAGAGAGAGAGAGAGAGAGAGAGAGAGAGAGAGAGAGAGAGAGAGAGAGAGAGAGAGATTGCATGTTCTGTATAAGCCTTAATGCTCCTATCCACTGTCACATGTGCCCCAACAAGGCTGCACTTACTCAAACAAGGCTACAACCCTAATCCTCCCCAAACAGTTTCCCTAACTGTGGACCAAGCAATAACCTAGGGGGTCATTCTTATTCAAAACATAATGAGAAAACATCTAATAGACAAATCCTCTTCCACAAGTCTTTAAAATTACGTCAAATTAAGCAGATATAAGCCTTTCAAAGCTTCCAGTCAAAGCCAAAAGTTATCTTTTCTAATGAGATTTTGCCCCATGTAATGAGTCCCTATAGGATTCTTATATTATTTATCCTTTTCCTTATTAATTAGTTTTCAATTGTTTGTTTATGTGTCAGACTTAGAGCTAAAGGAGGCAAGAAGACAATAGTGATGCATATTGTGACACGATATAATGCCAGACAAAATTTATGACATAAAATGGGGCTATCAGTAGTATATAGTTAATAATTCAAATTTTAGTGCTCCTCACTGGAAACCTTAAATAGAATAATAATGAAGAGATTTTATATGTATGTGACCTTTATTGTTCTGCTCATTTATATGTGCACTTGTCAACCATACTATATCGTTTTCTAAAGGATAGTATTTTCTTGTCTTTAAAATGAAAAAAGAAAAGTTACTTTGTTTCTATGTTAAAATTATTTTCCTGAAATTGTGTGGTGCACTGAAAAGATATCTATGTGTGAAATTTTGCAAACACTTCATGCCGTGCATGAACTGACAGTGAATCTAAAGCTGCTCTTTTCCCGGTTTCACAGTTAAGTGTGGTCTTTAGGGAAAAACCAGGTCTTTGTTAAATAAGTGTGACAACTTGAATTTCAACCATGTATCATTCTCCTGCCAATAATTTGTCTCATATAATAATACTACTTTTCAGGAAAAAAAATGTATTTAATTGGAAAGATTGACTCTTTGGGCAATATGTTTATTTAGATCTATGAAAATTGGTTTTTATCCATTGGAATCAACATTTTTAAAAGATTTTTTTTCTATAAACTGAGTAATTTTCATAGGCAATATTTTATATTTTCATGAATGTGATTAAACTTCTGGATAATTATGTCACTTCATCGATTAGCCTAGTCATGCATTGTTCTTGGAACTATTCCTAAGAATGTTCTGAAAATCAGCGCATAAACACTTTCCCCAAGTCATTATGGGATAAGAACCTCCTATTCCTGCATACTTTATAACTGCCCTCTCAAATCATTATGCTATTACATTGTCCTAAAATGGATGGTTTTAGACATTCTATCGTAAGATTTTAGGATTTGGTATTGGGGACAAATGACCTAAAACCTATGAAACTGAGTATCTGCAGGTTCTAAAGCTCATGCATAGAGTCAGCACTCATGATGTTTACAAAGCACTGGGATAGAAAACATCACCACAGAATTGAAGGAAAGGTTAAGAAACACTTCACAGAAGAAAGTCCCCCCGACTTCCTAAGCAGTTATTGTGTCTTACTATAAAAAAGCATTTGAATGATTTTAGGTAAAATGTGGAATCAGACAACGAAGCTAGGGAACAGGAGTTGTGAGGTGAATCTGCAATAGTCAGAAACAAGCAAAAGGAAAGTTTTAGGTAGTTAGCTATTATTTGATATGATAAACATGATTACCCATTACATGTCTTTCTGTAGAGATTAGTTTCATAAATATATTTAAGGAACTTTGTTGACGTAACTTAGCAGAGCTTTTCTGACACTACAATAATCATTCTTTCTACTTAGGCCTAAGACAAGTATGGCTTGTAGTTTATAAAATTTGGCTTATATATTTAATATTTTTTTCAGAACATACTTCAGGGTTGGAAGTTGAAGAATAAAGCACAATGGTACAGAAATAAGCTTAAGAGTCATTGAATTTAAGTGCATTTTATAAATAGCATTAATCCTTGCTACATTTCTTATAACTAAACATACCTCTGTTTCCAGGGATAGAGCAACAGAAATACTGTTATTAATATAATTGCTAGGGTAGCAAAAGGAACAAAAATTCAGGAAATCAGGATAATTTGTAAAATAATTTGAAACTTATATTGGTAGAAAAGAAATAAACCTGTATGACAATGATGTGTTCTATGTTAATGAACACAATATTGAGAGCCTTTGATGGCCTATTCTTGTGATCTCAACATTTAGAGGCTGAGGCGAGAGTACTGCCATAGTTCAAGACCAGCCTGATAGAATACATTCCTGGCCAGCATTGCTATAGTGATATATATGATATATTATTTATCAAATATACAAGCACTTTTAAATATATGAACACATGCATATACACATATATACTTAGAATTAAAGACATATGAATAGATACAAATATGGTTATACTCATACATTTCAAAGTATAGTGCCATGCATCTATGTGTATATGTATATGTACAAATGCCAAATGTGGGCACCCATCCTCACCTCTACCTTGTTTAAGATAGTGTCTTTTCATTGTTCATGCTAACTGGCCTGTGAAGGTGCAGGGAGTTTTTTCTACCTCTGCGTTCCATCTTGTTATAGGGACACAGTGCTTACAGATGCAAACTATTGTGCTGTCTTTATGTGACCTTTGTGAATTCAAAGTCAGGTCTAGAAAAGCTTAATTCAAAACATTCTTATCAATTTGAGTTTGCAAAAGATTTGCAAACCTACCAAGAAACACAAACAAGACAAAAGTCTGATCATATTGGCTAATACAATACTACATTAGCAAAACAATTAATGTTCAGTGGATATACACCTATATATCATTGTATTAGATAGTGTGACATATACATTTATTTTCTATTCAAAATAACTCAGTGGACATAGGTAGTCCCAACAGTACCGTGTTACATGTTCCTGCCATTTACAAAATTATATAAATATAAAAGAATATGTTCTCAGTGAAAGAACAGAAAATGGCTGTGATCTGTAGAAAAAAATCAATGAATTCTCTCTTACAGGTTTTACTTTTAAAACTATTTTTAAGTTAGCATACATTAAGTGTGAAAAACAGAGTTTCATATTGATGATTTTATTCATGCATGTAAAGTACACTGATAATTCACATCCTATGGTCCTCTCTTCATTCCTTGTTTTTCTCCCCCTTTTACTTTTTCTTTTCCCAGATAACAACTCTTCTAATTTCATAGCTTTAAAAAATCTAGATCATACATATGGGATGTTTCTTTTTCTACATGTAGCTTTTTTTCCTTTACTTGAAGAGCTCAAGTTCCAAAGGAGGCAGTTCCGTTCTTATTTACTACTGAATCAAACTCCATTGTACATATTTATCAGATATTCTTTGTCCATCTCTTTATTGATGAGCACCTAGGCTGATTCCATTGTCTAGGATACTGTGAATGATATTATAATAAGCATGGTTGTGTGAATTTAGATCCCTCTGGGAACATTCACAGAAATAGAGTATATGGATTTGCAAGTGGTTCTGTTGCTTTTATACTGGTTTTTCCTTTATGCCAAAGAACTTTGTTTTCAAATTTGCATGCAATGTGTTCATGTTCATACTTTTTAGAGTGTCCTTCATTTACCCCAGCCATACCAACACCTGTGTCTTCTTAATAAATCACTTAGTTATTCTCTGTGTGTACAGTGCTGAAAGTAAAGGATCAGAGTCTTTTTCTGATCTATTTTTGTGCTAACTATCATAATGTGCTAAGTGAATGCTAATGAATATTCACTTAATAAATTAATTAACAAGAATATTAAATGAGACACTTGAAGAGAGAACTCTGACTGAATTTCTAAGAACAGTAGGTTTTAGTGCTGGCTGATCTTTGTGCATGTTTTGTCTAAAATAATCCCAGACAAGATCCAGTCTTCCAGTATGACACAATGGACCTCTTTTGTTAGTTGTATGGGGAGTGATAAGGTAGAGCTTAAAGAGAACTTCATGAAACAGTTACTCTGTGTCTGAAATAACTTTCAAGTAGACAATGTTGAACATGATTCTTGAAGCCTAGTACAGTAATATCTTTGTAGACTACACTGGGATGCTGTAGTTGAAGGCTATTTTCTTTGCTTGATTGTTTGCTTGTTTGTTTCCATTTTGTTTTCAGAGACAGAATTTCTCTCTGTAGCCCTGGCTATCCTGGAACTCATTTTGTAGACAGGAGTGACTACCAATTCAAAGAGGTTTCTCGGTTTCTCCCACAAGAGTGCTGGGATTAGTGACATTCACTAACATGCCTGGCCCCCTGGATTGTCACTCTTCTTAGCTGTTCTTTTCAGAAAACTGTTACAAGTTTCTTTGTTTCTTTCTTTGTTTCTTTCTTTGTTTCTTTCTTTGTTTCTTTCTCTCTCTCTTTCTCTCTTTCTCTCTTTCTCTCTTTCTCTCTTTCTCTCTTTTCCTTTTATTGTATATTTTCATTTCAAATGCTATCCCCTTTCCAGCTCTCCCTGCCTGAAAACCCCCATCTCATCATCCCTCGCTCTGCCTCTATGATGGTGCTCGACCCCACCCACCCACCCACCCACCCCTGTCTTCCCACCCTGACATTCCCCTATTGAACCCACACAGGACCAAAGGCCACTCCTTCCACTGATGTCCATCAACGCCATCCTCTGCCACATACAAGGCCAGAGATATGGGTCCCTCCATGTGTACTCTTTGGTTGGGTGCCCGGGAGTTCCAGGTGGGGTCTGGCCAGCTGACACTATTTTTCTCCCCCCCCCCCAGACCTGCAGATCCCCTCAGCTCCTTCAATCTCTTCTCTATCTCCTTTATTGGGAATCCCAAGCTCAGTCCAATGGTTGGGTGCAAAAATCCACCTCTATATTTGTCAGGCTCTGGCAGAGACTCTCAGGAGATAGTTATATCAGGCCCTGTCAGCAAGCACTTCCCAGCATCCACAATAGTGTCCCAGTTTGGTGAATCTATATGGGATGGATCCCCCCCCCCCATAGGGGAAGTCGCTTTATGGCCTTTCCTTTAGTTTCTGCACCACAATTTGTCTCCATATTTCTTCCTGTCAGTATTTTGTTCCCCCTTCTAAGAAGCACTGAAGCATCCACACTTTGATCTTTCTTCTTGAGTGGAATAAGGTCTGTGAATTGGATCTTGGGTATTCCAAACTTTTGGACTAATATCCACTTATCAATGAGTGCATAGTATGTGTGTTCTTTGGAGATTGGGTTACCTCACTCAGGATGATATTTCCTAGTTCTATCCATTGGCCTAAGAATTTCATGAAGTCATTGTTTTAATGGCTGAGTAGTATTCCATTGTGTAAATGTACCACATTTTCTGTATCCATTCTTCTGTTGAGGAACATCTGGGTTCTTTCCAACTTCTGGCTATTATAAATCTGGTTGCTATTAACATAGTGGAGCATGTGTCCTTATTACATGTTGGAGTATTATTTGGGTATATATGCCCAGGAGTGGTATAGCTTGGTACTCAGGTAGTATTATATTCAATTTTCTGAGGAGGACCACCAGACTGATTTCCAGAGTAATTGTACCAGTTTGCAGTCCCTCCACCAATTGAGGAGTGTTCCTATTTCTCTACCTCCTCACCAGCATCTGCTGTTACCTGTGTTTATGATCTTAGCCATTTTGCCTGGTGTGAGGTGGAATCTCAGGGTTGTTTTGATTTGCATTTCCCTGCTGACTAAGGATGTTCAACATTTCTTTAGGTCTTTCTCGGCCACTGGAGTTTCCACAGTTGAGAATTCTTTGTTTAGCTCTGTACCCCATTTATAGGGTTATTTGGTCCTCTGGAGTCTAACTTCTTGAGTTCTTTGTATATATTGGAGAGTAGCCCTCTATCGGATGTAGGATTGGTAAAAAATCTTCTCCCATTCTGTTGGTTGCCATTTTGTCATATTCACAGTGTTCTTTGCCCAAGAGAAGTTTTGCAATTTTATAAGGTCCCATTTGTCAATTCTTGATCTGAGAGCATAAGCCTCTGGTGTTCTGTTCTGGAAAATTTCCCCTGTGCCCATATGTCTGAGGCTCTTCCCACTTTCTCTTCTATTAGATTAAGTGTATCTGGTTTTATGTGGGGGTCCTTGATCCACTTTGTACAAGGAGATAAGAATGGATAAATTTGTATTCTTCTACATATTGACCACCAGTTGAACCAGCACCATTTGTTGAAAATGCTCTCTCTCTCTCTCTCTCTCTCTCTCTCTCTCTCTCTCTCTCTCTCTCTCTTGAGTGGTTTTATCTCTTTTGTCAAAGATAAAGTGACCATAAGTGTGTGGGTTCATCTCTGGGTCTTCAGTTCTCTTCTATTGATATTCCTCCTGCCTGTCATTGTTCCAATATTGTGCAGTATTTATAGAAATTGCTCTGTAGTACAACTTGAGGTCAGGGATGGTGATTTTCCACAGTAGTTCATTTATTATTGGGAATAGTTTTTGCTATCCTGGGTTTTTTGTTATTCCAAATTTATTTGATAATTGCTTTTACAAACTCTATGAAGAATTAATTTGGAGTTTTGATGGGGATAGCACTGAATCTGTAGATTGCTTTTGGAAAGATAGCCAAGTTTTCTTTCTTAATAGTACAAGAAATACATAGTTAAGAAACTATCACTGATAGTTTTAGTTTATCTCAAATTATCAATTTTCTAAGCAAAAATGAGGTGGATTATAGACATGTGGCTTAAATTTAAAAGTAGAAAATGTCTTCATTTGGCTCTATAGTTCACTTACTCTGTTGTTACTCTCCTTGAAAGTTTGTAATATAAAACTTTCCACATTTAGAATCCTGGGTTATTGTTGTGAAGAGTTCTATTTTAATCCCTTTCCTCAAATCAGCAATTGCCCTTCCTAAAGGAGCCCAGAGAACATGAGTGCTGCATCCATCATGGGTCTTAGAAACTTTAAGTAATTTAAATGTCACTATTGATTAAATAGTTTTTGTTTAATTTGTTTTGATTAAATGTTTTTCATCAAAAAACATACAAATGAAATCCTTTCATTAATACACTTAGGTGTGATTATGTGTTTGTTCATGTGTGTGTGTATGTGTGTGTATGTTGCCTATGGTTGTATCTATGGTTCTGTCAATGTGCATTTGTATGTGTGTGATTGTATGTGAATATCTCTGTATGATTGTGTGTCTATGTGTACATATCTGTGTATCTGTCATTTTGTATGCATATGTCTGTGTATGTCTAGGGGATATCTGAATGTTCATAAGTGTGTATGTCTCTGTGTATATTTGTGTCTGTGTGTATGACCATGTGTACATGTTTGTATGTTCCTGTGTCTTTATGTCTGTGCATGCATGTGCGTGTTTGTATGTTCATGTGTGAGCATGTTTGTCTCTGTCTGTCCATGTATGTATATGTGCATGTATATACAACCATATACTTGTGTGACTTTGTGTGTGTGTGTACATGTTCACATGTCTGTGTTCATGGAGATGTGTGTCCATGTTTCTGCATTTTTGTTTGTTGTATATGTTGATCATGTCTATCTCTCTCTGTCCATCTTTGTGTATCTGTTCAGGTATGAGCTTGACTTTTTCTCTAAGCATTTATATTTTTCTACTTGTGTTCATGTGTCTGTGACCTTTCTAGTACTGAATGTGCTCTGCAAGCTGCCAGGGAAAGAATGTTATCAATAGTCCCACCAGATCCAGTGCTTATGAATCACAGCAATGGCTGACCTGGAAAGATGTCCATATTGACAGGAAACAGCTGTCCAATTGACTTAAGGCCTGCTCAACACAAAGAAAATCATTTATGGTAGTAGAAGTGTACACAGCTACCCAGGTCTAATGAAGCGATAGGTCTGAGAGGAGGATCTACCACTGCTATTCCTCAAACGCAGCGTGGCTCCCACCGTATTTTAAGTAACTTATTCTTATATTCACAAATTAGTACGGCTCTTTAGAGCACACGGAAAACGCAGGGAGCAATTGACACATGGTATAAAGTCATTTTTTTGTTTTGTTTTGTTTTTCCAGACAGGGTTTCTCTGTGTAGCCTTGTTTTATTTATGTTTCACATGTGATCCCCTTTCTCTGTTTCCCCTCCAAACACACCCCATCCCATCACCCCTCCCCCTGCTCACCAACCCATCCACTCCTGCTTCCAGGTCCTGGCATTCCCTACACTGAGCCTTCATAGGACCAAGGTCCTCTCCTCCCATTGATATCCCACAAGGCCATCCCCTGCTACACATGAGGCTGGAGCCACAAGTCCCTCCATGTTTACTCTTTGGTTGGTGGTCCAGTCCCGGGGAGCTCTGGAGGTGGGGGATCAGTCTGGTTATTTTTGTTCTTTCTGTGGGGTTGCAAACCCCTTCAGCTCCTTCGGTTCTTTCTTCTAACTCCTCCACTGGGGACCCTGTGATCAGTTCAATGGTTGGCTGAGACCATCCACCTATGTATTTGTCAGGCACTGACAGAGCCTCTCATGAGACAACTATATCAGGCTCCTGTCACCAAGCACGTGTTGGCATCCACAATAGTGTCTGAGTTTGGTAACTGGGGATGGATACCCAGGTGGAGCAGTCTCTGGATGTCCTTTCCTTTAGTCTCTGTTCCACACTTTGCTTCTGTATCTTCTCCCATGTTTATTTTGTTCCCCTTTCTAAGGACTGAAGTATCCACAGTTTAGCCTTCCTTCCTCTTGAGCTTCATGTGGTCTGTGAATTATATCTTGGGCATTCTGAGCTTCTGGGCTAATATTCATTTATCAGTGAGTGCATACCATGTGTGTTCTTTTGTGATTGGGTTACCTCACTCAGGATATTTTCTAGTTCCATCCATTTGCCTAAGAATTTTATGAGGTAATTATTTTTAATAAGTGAGTAGTATTCCATTGTATAAATGTACCACACTTTCTGTATCCATTCCTCTGTTGAGGGACACCTGGGTTGTTTCCAGCTTCTGGCTATTATAAATAAGGCTCTTGTGAATATAGTGGAGCATGTGTACTTATTACATGTTGTAGCATCTTATGGGTATATGCTCAGGAGTGGTATAGCCACAAACAAAGGCTGGTCTTCAGTAACAACAAAAACAATGGAAAGCCCACATAAACATAGAAGCTGAAAAACATTCTAATCAATGATAACTTGGTAAAGGAAAAAATAAAGAAATTAAAGACTTTTTAGAATTCATATGAAGCTACAACATGCCCAAACTTATGGGACACAATGAAAGCAGTGCTAAGAGGAAAACTCATAGCTCTGAGTTCCTCCAAAAAGAAACTGGAGAGAGAATACACTAGCAGCTTAACAGCACACCTGAAAGCTCTAGAACAAAAAGAAGCAAATACATGCATGAGGAGCAGATGTCAGGAAATAATCAAACTCAAGAGCTGAAATCAATCAAGTAGAAACAAAAAGAACTATACAAAGAATCAACCAAACGAGGGGCTGGTTCTTTGAGAGAGTCCTTGTTGAGAAATCTATAACACAATACCTCCTCCTGAGGCTCAGGAAATTTCTCAGAAAAAAAAAAAGGTAGAAAGATTAAAAGAGCGAGAGATTAGAAAATCTCCAGCAACATTGTCTCTCCTAGGAATAACAAGATAACTGTACCCATGACAAGTTAATAATATGCCTTGGCAGACAATACATGTATGATAATACCATCAGTATACACATTAACTGGGAAATGAGAAACCTCATGGGGTGCCACCTGTAAAACATGAACTACAGACCAGTAAGGAACTCAGAGAGAGGGAGAAACAGTCTTTTTCGGGGACAAGTCTCCTAATTGTTTATCTAACGCACAGTAGTCAGCCCTGAAAGTGGATACATAAAAGCAACACTAAACATATGCAATAGGTTATATTTATGTATCTGTGATCTATGACAGTTGTATAACAGTAAGAATTAAATGAAAGGGGGGGAGCATGAATTTGGTAGGAAGTGAGTAGGGAATACAGGAAGTGTTGGAGGGAGGAGAAACAGAGATGGAGTGATGTCATTATTTTTATTAAAATAAATGAAAAATGAAAAAGCATATGTAGGTTCTGTCCATCATCTTAAGAGAGAGAGAGACAGAGACAGAGAGAGACAAAGAGACACAGAGAGAAAAGAACAACAAACCTCATGTTTTTTTCACTTGTAGATGGGGATTAGAACTTGGGGATGGAAACACATGATATCTTACTAAAGGAACTAATTGTTTCACCTAATGCTTTAAGAAGGACTAAGCTGAGATGCCCTCCTAAGGGCCTTCCATTGGCCAAGTGGTTGACTGAGCCAGACTGCAGTGTTAGGTCTCTGCCCACGCAAATATTCTATTCTTTTGACCAGAACTCTTTTCTTTACTGAGTCAGATCTGCTACCCTAACATGCCCTGTCTCTGAAGAAGTAATCCTAAATCATGCTGGAACCAAGTTAGGGAATTGTTTTGGAATTTCTGGCCTCTGACAAAGACAGGGCTGACAAAAAGTTGAAGGACATTTCTATCCTTTAGCCCAGAAAGACATTGTTAATTTTTCTTTCAGGTCTTTTTTCCCCCCAAATTATCTAATGACTACCTCCTTTAAACATTATTTTTAATAAAGAAGTGTTTATTAAACTGGAAAAAATATCATGTAATATTTGTCTAATATTTACTGAATTGTTTTAATTATTAAACATCAATATTGTCAAAATATGACAGAAAGTAAGACGTAGTTGCGGAAGAAAATTTAGGACATTATTTAAAATGTGCTTTTGCTGAAGGCTTTAATTTTA
This sequence comes from Mus minutoides, assembly GCA_902729485.2. NCBI lineage: Eukaryota > Metazoa > Chordata > Mammalia > Rodentia > Muridae > Mus > Mus minutoides. The sequence goes on along the minus strand of LR753118.1, from coordinate 17,206 downwards.
TGTAACTATTTATTTATTTTACATTGTAAAAGAAAATCATGGTAAAAGGGGTCTTGTGTGAAACTGTTTCTCGGGAGGCAAGGAGAAACATCTCCTGGTCCCCAGATAGAGAACCAATGACAGTAAAGTAAGGGTGTCCCCAAAATCCAACTTAGTGAACCCGCGAGTGTTTCTGCTTAGAGATCTGGTGTTGGCTACTTCGAGGAACAAAAGTAACTCAAAGAGAGCTCTACCACTAAAACCCTCCTCACTGGGTCGTGGCTCATGAAATCTTTTGAAAAAATGTAAGCTCAGTGCACAATCTGCAATTTGACAGAAGAAGAGTGTCTTTTTCAGGGAGAGAGGAAGGTCTCAGTCTTTCAGGTAGCTTTGTCCCTCTTTGCCTCTCTTAGGCAGCCCAAGTCCTCTGTTTCTTCCAGGTTCCTCAGCTTGCATGACCTTCCTCTAGGCAGTTCACCTTGTCTGTGATGCTTCTAGACAGCACAACTAGTTTCTGTCTTTTTCGGGTGTCTTGCATGTCTTCCTGCTTAAATGTGCTTGAGGAGGGAGGGGCTTCATATACCTGGACAGTTTCAGGGACTTCCTGATGACTTTGAGTTTTCCTTCCTGAGTTTAAGGGGCTTTCCGGAAGGATGGGTTATCTCGCCTCCACTTAAAACATCCTCTTTGTTCACCTCATTTCTTTAACATCCTGTGTCATAATGAATTTCTTCTCAGAAACCAAGGCGGAGTTCATCTCAGAGGAAATCCTTATACAACAAAGAGAAACTACCTTTTTTTGCCTAATCTCAGAACAAGAATGTAAATATGACATTTTAATTTTGATTAGACAAAAAAAAAATCTCTAAGCCCAGTTGGGTCTGTTTTATTTTATAACGTTCACACCTATAAATGCATGGATACATATTTATGTATCCTAGATGTGAGTTACTTCTGTTTCCTTTGTAGTTACTTCCAAAGTTTGATGGGGGAAATGACTGGATAAATTGGTCCTCTGTGTATCAGATTGTTAAATATTTTTGATAAAATCTGAAAGAAAGGTAAATGGGGATTAAAATTGTTGAACTCATTTGATTTGATTTCAGAATCTGTTATTCTAAGTATTCTTTCAGTAAAATGAACATAGTTATGGTGAGAGGAAATTTTCATTGCAATCAAAAAGGTGGCAAAGAATTAGCACCTACTTCCCAGTTATTCCAGTCACTCACGGGTGAGTCAGAAATATAGACAAGAACAGACTGGCTTCAAATATTTTTTGTATTCTGAATGTTATTTTTTTTATTTGAGAATGTATTTTCTTGAAGCACTGCACATTTTGGAGGTAAGTTTATTTCTGTATGCCTAACAACTTAGGACCATCATGGTATTATATAATGTTTAGCCTTGCAGAGCTCCGATATATATATATATATATATATATATAATTTTGTGGTATCATCCTGATAGCTTTATTGGACAAATTATGAGACAACATGTCCATGTGTACAGATTTGTGTAAAATAAAATGTTCTTGTTTTAAAAGATACTCTAAATAAAACTTAATATATAGGGTATCTCAGCAGTTTAAATGGATTGACATTCATGTAATTTTTTTGTTAGGTTATTTATTTAAGGGGCATATCTGTATAAATAATTGGAAGATTTGCTCAAGAAATGTGGAGGAAGGGAGCCAGTTCAGCAATTGTTTCAAAATGAACCATTTTCTCTGCACTACATTTTCATCAGAGTTTTATAGAGAGCTTGATTTGATAAGTGTCCTGGGAATCTATTCTTTTCTTTAGCTAGTCACAGATTGCTGAGCTCGAAGGGATGATGTGTGGTTTTATGAAGCCACAGACGTTAGCACTAAAAGGCCACTGGCCATTGGAATGTTGCTTAGCAGATTTTGATTCAGTACACGGGGGAGCTAGTTTTATATTAATAGATAATGCTATGGTAACATGGTGCCTCTGAAGCATCAGGGTGACTACATTACTTGATAGAGTTCTACCTTCTGGAACCAAACCCTCTGCTCTTATTCAAAACCTGGGCCTAATATCACATTTCTTACCTCAACTATAATCAAGTGAATTCATTTATGGACTGTTATTCTTACTAAATAATGAGTAATAAACCAAAAATTGATAACATATATTTTAAAAGAGCTACAATAGCACCAGGGCTTAAGAATGTTACAAAACAAAACAAAAAGGTCATAAGCAAGAAAAAGAAAATCAATGTTTTCTAAGCAAAACAAGGTTTAAATGCAATGAACAAGCAGGTGCAGACATACTTGTTAATGTCTACCTCTGAGTAGCAATTGTAAAATATATAAGTAGAATCATTATTAGATGGATAACACTTAAAATGTCGTGGTGACTCAATTAATCAGAGAATAAAACAATTTATGCTAGAGTTAGAAATAAAATTATTATTAACATTTAAGAAGATTATATAATTCAATGTATCAGATATTGTGTAAAAAAATATAAGTGAACATTTAAATTACAGAAGCTCCCAATTAATGATGTTGCTTAAAATTCATTCTACACAAAGCAATACATTACAAAGTAAATTAGTCATTTGCCTTAAATAGAGAAGTCAGACCCCCGCGCCCCTACATAATTTATTTTGTATACAGAGACACCAACTTACATCTGGATTTGCCATTTAATAAAATGTTTAAGAGATCAATGGAACATCAGTGCTTTCATTTGAAAATGTTAAACATGCAGACTACTTAAGATCAAGTACATGGACCCTGCCCCCCTTATCATGTTACCACTTACAGTATTATAATAGGAAGCCATAAATATTCCCTAGCAACATAATACTAAAGTCCTGAGAAGACAGTTCAGCTGGCTTCTTATACACACCAGTCAGCAATATTTAAGGAAAAGATGGAGGAATAGAGGAAAGGACATAGAGAAAATTAAAAAGATACTAACTCTGTTCAAGGGTAGAATTTCATACATACTGTATTTATATCTCCCTTACTGCTCAGCTCCCCTGCCAGCTCCTCCATTTGCCTCCTCAGCTCCCTGCCATATTATGTTTTCTTCTATAAAACACACACACACACACACACACACACACACACACACACACAAACAACCTATTGAGTCCATTATTATACATTACATATATAATATATTACATATTATTTGTCTATAGATCTTTATCTGAGACTATGGCCTTGTGAGATTTCTTCAGTCTTCCTTACATGTTAAGTAATACCCATCTCTTGCACACTGAGGCAGCAGACAGTCATTTATTTGCAATTTGTGACTGTCTTTGTTTCGCAGATGACACAGGAATTCAGTCAAAAACTTTACTACAGAAACTAGAAGTGCAGGCTGTAGAGCCTCACAGTGAACCTCCCTGCATGCCACAAACTGCCGAAGCTGTTTCATCTCTGACTGACAACTACAGGCATGATTTAGGAGAAAAATTATGTTTCCTATACAGAATTTCTAAAATTATAAATAATAGAGAATCATGGAAAACTAATAAAACATATATCAATTTATTTTTCTAACCATTTCTTCTGGGATGGCATAAAACCTCAGATCCCAATGAATGCAGAAACTGCTACACAGATAAAGTTATTAGTTATTATTTATAGAATTATTTAATTATATTCTTGACATGAGTGTATTGCCTGCATATATGTAGGTGTACTATGTGTGTGGTCCTTACCTGTGAAGGTCAGGTTTTTTAAAGGACTGGAACTGAAGTTTAGGCTGGTTGTGAGATCAGCACACATGGCTGGGCTGGACCTTAAGTATAAATTTATTTCATGTTTGTACTAAGAATCAAATTTTGGTCCTCTGTCAGAATTACAAGTACTTTTAATCACTAAGCCACCTCTTTAGCCCCATAATCAGGAGTTTGATGCATAAGATAGACTTTGATTTTAAACAATCCCAAGATATGTGATTTTGTGCTAGCAAGAAGAATCCATTACCTGTTTAAGTTTGTAGGAATGAATAGAAAAAGCACGGACGCAATTCTGAAAGGGACAGAGATCAGAATCATTAGAAAGCAACAACCAGAGATCTGACACCTTTCATGATGAAATGTTGTTTAGACATACTTTGATTTTTCTTTTTCATAAACTGCACCAGTGGAAGCCAATCCCTTTTCTTTTTCATTAGTACAGTGCTTAAAAACTAAACAAAGACAACCTCTATGAATAAAACTGTTCAGTATGTGCTAGTGTGTTTCATATGCAGTTGATCAAGGCTAACCAAAAGTGAGAAAAGCTAAATAATCTGACACTTGACTCTACTTTACCACAGCTCTTGACATCCATTTCTGTAAAAGGAAGCCTAGATATATACATGTAAGGGTCTCCCTGCCTTTCTCTTTCCTTGTTAGCTGTATTGAGATATACTGTGGGCTGGAGAGATGGCTCAGCCGTTAAAGGCGAGGCTCACAACCAAAAATATAAGAGATATGCTGTGACCAAGTCTCTAATCCGTGCACTTATTTCCAATACAATCTTTTTGTTAAGCTAACAATGTCAGCCATACTTCTGTAACTGAGACACTGGTGGACCACAGAGGGAAAGGAAACCAGGGAACAAGACAGACTGAGTAGAGCGACATGTGTTCCAAGTAAAAGGAAACTGTCCTTGGGCTAAACCTTCAATGTAAATAGAAAGTAAACGAAGCATCATCTTCTGTTTAGACAGGGTGTTATCTGAGCACACGAGTGCCATTTTAAATGTCCCATGGCAAATAACACATGGGAATACTGCCTCTGTTTGTGTACTGAAATGAACACTACTCACTTACTTCGAGATAAGGAGGAGGCAATTGCTTGTCAAAACAATGACACACAAGAAGCAATTTCAAATTTTCAGAATAAAGGAGATGAAGAGGAATGGCATGGGGGAAGACTTCTGGGGAAACAAAACAATTGATTTTTCTGGTATCTGACATAAGACATCCTTTTGAATCTTTCAGGAAGGAGATGAAGTGATATCATTATTCTGAAATAGCTACAATAAAATGTGCATGATAATCTGATTGATACAACATGCTTATTTGGCTCGATGGTATCACAAAGGGACAAAGACCTTTCATTTATTTCCAGTTAGATAGTAAATCACTCATAAGACTTCAAGATTTAAAGCATGTTATCTAAAACTAGTCAAGAAATTGTTGTAAGTTTTAATTGATATACATGATATTTGAAAATAACATAACATTTTTGTCATCTTAGTATTCAAAAAATTTCCTTCACTTGGTATATTTATTTAGAAAATAATTATATTCCCCCAAGTTTTCTACTCTTTTTAATCCCCCCTTTTTTGAGTATAGTAAAATATAAAGTTAGTGTCCCTGGTGACATTTTACACAGGTACAGTATCCAACAAATATAAAAAGAAAATTTTATCCATTTTTCTGAAACAGGATCACACAATGTATTTCTGTTTAGCCTGGGATTCACATGAGGCTGATCATCACCTGCTAGTGGTCCACATGTCTCTGGCTCTCAACTGTTGGGATTAAAGGCACATATCATTATACCTGACTCACTATTCATTTAAAGGAAAATCAATATAACAAATGTAGTACCATGTTCTGTATGTATACACACTGTTCATGGAAAAACTTCGTGGATGTTAGACACGAGTCTCAGTTTTAAATGGCATAAACATTATATTTTTGTTGATTTTATATGTTTTCAAGCAACACTTTACTATAAATTATTACATGCAGATTAAATATTGTAAGACAAATTCATGATTTTAATAGAATTATGTGATTTAAGCTAACTAAATAATAGAATTTGGAAATATTTGGAATAAAACAATTTCTGAGACATTATATAAACTAAATTTAGGTGTTTTGATTGTTTCTAATAGTTGGTCATTTCCCAAAAGAACATATTATTTAAAAATTATTATAACATTTAATATTGTTAAAATATTCACAAAATATATACATATATACGTGCATATATATATATATATATATATATATATATATATATATATATATATGCATGTGTACTTACAGCATTAGTTATGTGAAATTGATAGTCTTTATTCACATTCAAAAATAATTAGTGAAATATTTCTTATAGACTCCAAAGAGCCAATCTTAAGTAAAGGTTGATACAGTTGATATCCCCACAGAGTTTGAAGGGAGAGGAAAACATAAAATGGGATACACTATTATGATAAGTGCTGAAAGTAAGAAGAAGCAATTTCCAAATATACGAAGAATTGAACCTGAAGATGTTAAGTGCAATATGTTTCAGTAAAGTTATTGAAACTTGTCAATTAAAATAATGTTGTACACAGAGAGAGTACACAACCCAGTTTGATGAACTGGGAAATTCCTAAAATGGCCTCCAGAAACAAAACAGAGGAGGAATCAAAGATATAGGCTTTTAGCAGTTTAGAAATACCAGGGAGAGTTAGGAAGATACTGAGACCTACTCTACTTTCTTTTTTTTTTTCTGGAATCTTTTAACTTTAAGCCCAATTGGGACTTCCTTATGGAATGTTGAAGGATGGCTCCCAGTTTCAGATGCAGCAGGGAACATGTAATGAAATAAATTTTAACATTCAATTTATGATTTGGTTTCTTACTCTAGTGACATAATAGATAGAAATCAATACAACTAAAAGATGATTTGATGAGCAAGTTAAGACCATGGAAATGTTAGGGAAACAAAGAGCATAAAGGATACAAATAATGATGTACAGAAAGATACTCCTATGGTACAGGACATACTGGATTGAGGAGTTTGGAAAGGTTTGGTTTGGGGCATTATAATTTTGAAAGCTATTAATTATAAATAAAAACTAAAATTGTATTCATTAAATATGTCAAGATATTTTGAAGTACAATATATTCTGCATATATTCTCAGTAAGTAACACTAGCTAACAAATACTATATATGTATATTAGTTTTACACACAAACACACACACACACACACACACACACACACACACACACACATATATATATATATATATATATATATATATATATATATATATATATATATCCAAAACATAATCTACATTTCATTTAATAAAATATTGCTCAATTTCTTGGGTAAGTAGGTCCTAATATTTTGTTAAAGTTGAGATTCACAATGTAAACATGTCTCATTAACAAATTGTTACTTAATTGGAAGAATACTTAATGTAATGGTATTTGGTACATTTTCATGAAAATGTAAATTTCTGTGCCAATATTTTGTTATTTTTTGTTTTGTTTTATAATTCCTAAGGAAGTATTCTACATATGTTAACAGAACAATTAAATTAAATTAATTAAATATATCCAGTAACCTCAGCATATAATCAAAATATTTTAAAAGATTTTACAGCTAAAATCTGAAGTATACATCAATAACAAAGGTCTTATTCTCATCTAGCATATAGTTGTTTAATACATTTATCTGTGGTTTGTTAAGATTTCAAAATAAAGTGAGTCTATGCCTATTGTTGGCTTGCAGAGGAAGTTTCTCTTGTGTTTTCTAAACCATAAGGTTATTAATCATCCCAAACATTTATTGAAATGAACATGTGGTGTAAAGATGCAGTTATGCCCTTACGTATCTGAGTTCTATTTTCAAACTTGTGCTTGTTGACTTTGGAAACTATTTAGCTTCACAGAGGCAGATTTTTCCACATTCCTACTCTGTTCAGAGTATGTCAGTGATCAGAGATACTCTTATTTCAATCAGTAGCTACTAAAGAGAAGATCCAGGAATTTAAAATATACCCCAGAGCTAGTGAGCAACACTGGCTGATATTAGGGAAATTACCTATTGGCCACCTAGAAACTAGTCACATTTTTGATATACTATACAATGCTTTCTCTTACTTCACTATTTCTGTGCTTTCAGGTCTTCCAAGACTTATTCATTTACAGGGTATGTAATTGCCAGGAATTTGGTTTGATTTGCTAGCTCATAGGATATTATAAAGTGTTGAATACACATACATTTATGTTTCCACAAAAGTTGTATAATTAGAATATTCAGAAATTAAGGTAGCCAATGAACAAGTAAAAGTAAAATGGTTAAATATTTCTACCAAGAATGGTGAAGATCAATAAAAGAAATGATAGCTCAAGCAAGTGAGGATGTGGAATAAGGGAAATACTTAACCATTGCTGGTGGGAGTGCAGTGTTGTACAGCCACAATGGAAATTAGTGTAATAGTTCCTCAGGAATCTAGAAATCCATCTACCTCAACATCCAGTTATTCCACTCTTGGGCATATAGCAAAGGATATTTCATCCTACCACAGAATTCAACCATGTTCAAGTGTTGCTCTGTTCATAATACCCTGATTAAAAACAACCTAGATGTCTACCAATGGATGAAGAAATAAAGAAAAAATTACATATTTACACAATCAAATATTACTTATCCATTAAAAAAACATAATGTTTAAGAATAAGGTGATAGAGAGAAGGGATGGTCTCCTTAGGATGGAGAAATAGAATAACTTTTATGGATAAATGTGTGTTATGGTTGAATGGGAGAATCAAGTAAGAAGTGGGAGGGAAAGGGGGGGGCAAGGAAAAGAATATGGAGAGAGAGAGAGATGGACAAAATTAAGGTTCAGTTGAAAGCTTGTAGGGAAATCTACAATAGAAGCTTGCTAAATATCAACACATATAAAGATGATCTAAATGCAATTGGCAAATATTTGGGGTGACAAAGCCCCAGCTGGATATTTATTGAAAAAAAAAATAAAAGAAGTTTCCAGTACCAGAAACAGGTTACATCTAAACAAGTTTTTAGCCAAAGGGGTCTCATTAGAGCTCTCAAACAACTCAGGCTAGTGTCTGGTTATTGATGGCTCTTCTTAATCTGATAGCAAAGCCCCAGTAGAGAAAACAACACCTTCCAAACTAATTGAATAGGGAAATGTTGATCTCTCTCATGTCTAGAGCTTTCACTTCCACTTACTACAGGTCAGGGTATAAGGTGCACATTCATGATACGAAATGAGCAAGGCCATCATCAGGAAGAGAGACCCCTTGGTATTGCAAACTTTATATGCCCCAATACAGGGGAACACCAGGGCCAAGAAGTGGGAGTAGGCAGGTAGGGGAGCAGGACGGGGGAGGGTATAGGGAACTTTTGGGATAGCATTTGAAATGTAAATTAAGAAAATATCTAATAAAAATATAGTTAAAAAAAAGATTGAGCAAGGTAAAGTCAGCTATAACCCCTTTGATCCACAATGATAATCAGTCTGAAAGATAATCTGGTATAAGAGTGGCACAAATATTGTTGGAGTAACTTCTGAATATCTGATTTTGATTAAGGTGCACTCCATGAGATGGAACTCCTAATGATATCCTGCTCTATTAACATTTCAGCATTTTGCTCCGTCAGCATCAGTGAAAGCTTCTCCTGTAGCAGATGGAAAAAGTACAAAGACCAGCAGCCAGAAAATAGGCAGAGAGTAAGAGGCCCTGACACTGGACCCTAAATGGGGCCCTAATAGGCTCTCCATTAACCCCTGCCCTTTGGTGTTCATGGAAGTATGTGGAAGAGAAAATAGAAGGAATATAAGGTCCCTAGGGTTTGGAGGACACAAAGAAAACAAGAACTTCTTAACATTACACAACCAATGCCCATATAAACCCATAGAGGGTGTGGTGACATGCACAGGTCCTACATATGTCTGCACCATACAGGGTGTCAGAGTTGACAAGAAAAATAAACATAAACTAAGCCACACGCTATATGAATTGATAAACACTTGAAAATGAAAGAATAATAATTGTATGTAAGGGATTCTCTGTGAGAAAACAAATCACTATTAGGTATAAGCCCATGTGCTGCCATAGATGCCCAATCCAAAATGAGCTCAAGAGCAATTTTTGAGGTCATCATGCTGAATCAAGCTATTTTTTAATGTCTTTATATTTGTTTATTTTTTTTCTTTTAACCTTACATGTCCTTTACAATTATATTATGGCTTCCAGTTTTGTATTTTTATGGGATTCCTGTGTGTACAAACTTGTGTGTCTCTGTGTCTATATGTGTTTCCTGTGCTATTTTATTTTATTTTATTTTATTTTATTTTATTATTATGTGTTAAATACCTGTTTGCTTTCTAAAGAGAGAGAGGGGGGTATGGATCTGAATGGGAGGGGAACTGGGAAAAGTAGGGGAAGGGAAACTATATTAAGAATCTATTGTATAAAAAAAAGAAAAGAAAAGAAAAAAGATTTCTGTCAAAATATATAAATAAAGGGGTTCTAATTTAACAGTTTTATGGATTGTCAGCTTTTAAATTCTTTTGATTCTGTTTGTCTTCAGTAGAGTATATGTGTATCACACTGAGCACACTGTCCTCTAATAAATGCCAGCAGGATATCTTGGGAGTAATGTGCCTTCTGTGGCTCTCTAAGAGCTGTGCTATAAAATTGTTGTTACAAGGTGGCAAATTTATTGTTGTTTCAATACTCATTTCTCCTTCTAATGAAAAGGTTATACCTCCCCATCCACTGGCAGGATCAGCGCATCCATGAGAGAAAGCATAACTGTCCCAGTGACATTGGGTTTTACCACAAGTCTTAACTTGATCAATGATGCATGAATACACATATCAGAGGTTTCTTGGGACCCCACAAGAAGGACACAACTATTCTGCCTTCATCTATCCTAAGAATAGCCTGTTCCAGCTAATGGCTGACTTCTTCAGGCTAGATTCTGAAGTAAAGAGTCTACTGAATGATAATGGCATCCATCCACAATCTCTGTCTGTACTCCAGACAGGACAGTAAGTAAGTAGTTGTTGTATAAGCTACTGAAATTGAGACTGGTTACCACGACCAGGAAAAATATACCTACAGTGACAGGACCTTGATTTAGCTCTCCCTCATGAGGCTATGCCAGTCCCTGGCAAATACAAAAGTGGATGCTCAAAGTCATCTATAGGATGGAACACAGCGCCCCTAATGAAGGAGCTAGAGAAAGTACCCAAGGAGCTGAAGGGGTCTGCAGCCCTATAGGTAGAACAACAATATGAACTAACCAGTACACCCAGAGCTCGTGTCTCTAGTTCCATATGTAGTAGAGGATGGCCTAGTTGGCCATCAATGGGAGAAGAGGCCCTTGGTCTTGCGAAGATCATATGCCCCAGTACAGAGGAATTCCAGGGCCAGGAAACTGGAGTGAGTGGGTTGGGGAGCAGTGCAGGGGGGTAGAGAGGATATAGGGGGCTTTGGGGATAGCATTTGAAATGTAAATGAAGAAAATATCTAATAAAAAAGGGAGGTATGATTAATTTCACATAGAATAAAAGTCTGATTTCAAAGTTTATTATTTTTCCTTTTATTTTAGAACATTCTCTCTAGTGCATTACATCCTAAGTGCAGTTTCCCCACCTCCCTTCCCCTCAGTAGCTCCCTATCCCCATCTCCCCTCTCCCTTAGGTCCTCCCCTACCCACCTCAGCTAAGGCAGGCCTCTCAGGGATATCAACTAAACACAGCATGACAAACTACAATAAAACCAGGCACATAACAAACATCAAGGCTGGATGAGGCAACAATAGGAGGAATAGGGCCCTATAGACAGACAAAGGAGTCAGAGACCACCAATCCCCAATGTTAGGAACCCCTTTTTGAGGAAAAGTCAAGTTCCCTGCTGTAATTTGAAAGTTGGGAGAGTACCAGAGTGTTTTGAGTTTCCCATAATTGAAAGTGCTAAGAATTTGGAAATTGCTCACTCATGCAATAGAGAATATCCTATTTCTTTTTCTTTTTTTTTTTTTTTTCTCTCTCTCTCCTAAAGGAGAATTTCATTGACTACTATTTGCATTTGACACTCCTTTAATTTTGGTTCCTGACATTCAAGTTAATTTATTCTGAAAGGACAAAATAAATCCCATTTGTCTCCATTTAAGGACCCCATTTGTCTCCATTTATGACTCCAACTTCAGGAATAGACCATATGTCCCAGAAACTATGCCATAAGACACCAGCTCTGTGAACAGATCATAGAACCCTCTCCCAAAGAACAGTCTAGGGATAACTACAAGAATGGATAGGTCATCTGTGCTGGGTAGTCCTATCTCATGACACAGGAATGCAGATCACTGGCCACCTGGCACAAGCCAATCAGGAGCTGACCCCTACCATTCCCCAGCACCCACCAATGAAATTATAGATTACCTAACTCACTCTCAAAATATAGAAGAACTAACATAGTAGCTAATCAAAGTTATACTAATGTCACCACTGACAATCACATTAGGGATGATCTAATCTGGCTAGAGAGGTCTCCTTGTTCCCTAGAAGAAGGCTAGAATGCTTTTGTCTGGCATTGCCATTTGAGAATAGTTGATCCCAGCAGGTTGGATGTTTCTGTAGAGTAAATGCTCTTTGTTTTTGCATACTTATCTGAGTCTGGGAACTTCCTTTAATGATTTCCTGACCCTTATAATTCTAGCCTTTGTGATGTCATTAAGTTTCTTTTTTAGATTGGCTTGTCTATAGTCAAAACTACATTCTGTCTTTCAGGATTTTCTTTCATTTTCATTAATTAATTAATTTACATGCCAAGCACTGTCCCTCTTCTCCCCACTCACTGAGGCTCTTCTCCACCCCCTCCTCTTCTCTAAGAGGATGGGTCCTCCCTGGGTATCCTCCACCACCACCCAGATTAGGCACATCCTCTCCCACTGAGGCCAGACAAAGCATCCCTGTTGGGGAAAGGATACCACAGTCAAGGTACAGCTTTAGGGAGAGCATCTACTCAAATTGTTGGGGTGAGCTCCACATAGACTGGGCTGCAAGTCCTATGTGCCTGGGGCTTCATTCCTTCTTAGCAGATTCTAAATACACTTTTAATGAGTTTTTTTCCAAGGGCAGCCTATTGCCTTTGTGGTGCTAATTTGGTTGTATTTGCTTCTGGGTCACCTACCAGACTCAGTTTCTGAGGCTTGTACTGACAAAGGAATTCCTTTGGGCTGGATCCCCTGGTGTCTTAATAGGGTTCTTGCATTTGGGAAGACTTTTTGAATCAAGCAATTCCCAGTGGAGATATTTCCTTTTATTATTTCCAGCTACATTTAGCCTCTTGAAGAGGAAAGGTATTGTGTGTTCCCTGTAGAGGAGGACAACACTCCTGACCCAGAAGGAATGGGCTGTAGCTGAATTTCCTTTGTCACTATTACACTCCAGACCACTTGCAGCTTCTTCGTTTTGTTGCCTGATCAATCCTAGTTTGTTTTTTTTTTTTTTTGGTGATCTCAGCAGGACTTCCATGCAATCAATAGAAAGGATGTATCTGTCTGAGTAGCCTTTTCCTGCTTGTCTGAAGGCAAAATGCTTTCCTTCATTCCTGCCCACCTACCTGGCCAGGGGGCGGCTAGGGTGCCTTGTTGCTGTGTTGTTACTCCAACCTGGAGTTACCAGGTGGTTTCCTATCTTTTTTTTAAACCTATAAAATTTCCACATTGTTTGCCTTTTGCATTGTCTGTCAGGTTTGTAGTTAAACGTAACAATGAAAGACAGAAGTTAATCTGTGCCATCACCAAGCAAGCAAATGGGCTTTTAATTGTAATTTTTAAAAGAAACTTTTCCCTAAACACAAACCACTTTATTTATTTTGACTCTGTTAGTCAGGTTTCCTTACCACCACCATCACCAAAGGCTTCACTTCAGCTGTCCTGAAAACCCACTGTCTAGAACTAATCAACATCCTATAGGAAATGCTTTATGTCTCTAACTGCACTTACCAACTGACCAAGGACATCCTACTCAAAGAATTACATTGCTCAAAGTTAACATTCCAACAGGATTGAAGAATGAACTTCGGTGGATAAAGTGCATTCCAGGTAGAGTGGCCCCAAATCAGATTGTATATCCCACTGGCCAAACTGAAAAGTGAACTGGGGGCAAAATGTGTTTGGAATTGCTATCATCAAACTAGAACCCTGAGTGATCTTAAAGCTAGTAACTACTTATTAAAATCTTCTGATTTGGAGCATACAATAATTTCTTTTCCTGGTGAGTTTGTTTAAAAATAGTGGCATTACAGAAAGAATTCCCTATGTGCATCTATTTTCCAAGGCTACCAAGAATAAGCGAAACTTGAATTCTGAGTTAAAACATGTGACCACAATTTGCTTCTGATGACCATAAGAATCTATTGCAAGCCTCTCTCTATATCTTGTAATTGGTGTTCTTCTCTCTTTGTCGTCCTTTGACTTAAATATCTGTACCTTTATGTTCATGTCACATGAAGACATAACTTTTAAACAATTAAGGACCACCTGAATGACTTAGCTTGTCTTGGGAAGATTTCCTGTCCACATCACATCAGATTTGGAGCGATTGAGGTGTAGAGCATTGACACATGAACATAAAGAAACACAGTTAAATTCATAGTACTGGCTCAATGGATATTTATTTTGTTCTCTAAAAGTGTTCATAGATATAATGACACCCTCATTTCTTTGTCCATGTATCACTTGTGTTTTATAATTGAAGTTTTATGTTTTGTATAAATTATAGACCTATTAATGCACTTTCTGTTACTTTAACATCCAACATTTTGGTTGTAGTTGTCATTAAATCTTCCCTGGATTACTTTAGCAGCTCTTTAATCTGTTTTCCTGCATCTATTTGAGACTGTTCTCCACATGGTAGCTGTAAGACTGCCCACTGGCTTGCATTATAGTCACATACTTATCCATGAGTTGCTTTAATTTCGTGGGCTCATGAAAGCTAGGAATTGTATTTTTCTTGCCCCTTTCTTACAGCATCTATGTATTTGTGCTCACTCCATACTATTCTTTGCACTTTGGAGACATGGGCTTAGTCTAGAGCTTTTACACCTGTTCTCTTTACCTCTAGTCAAGTTCATTGAGGTGTCTAAAAGCCTAGCTAATGCATGTCCTTTACTCCTTTTGTTGTTACTAGATCCAGGAGATCTTTCCCCACACAGTATCTTAAATCAACTATGACATCAAATGATTTTATTTTCCTCTTCCTTCCTTTATTTATATTAGTAGAGAAAGCCATCTAGTATAACTATAGCACTGTTTAATCTACCTTGTCTGTTATTCTTCTGTCATAATTAGTACTGACAAGGGTCTTTGATTTTTCCATTGCTTTTATACTGATAATTCTCGTGCATAAAAAAAGTGTGTCTTTCAAATAATGTTTGACTGAATATTTGCCAAATGAATTATTATATGTGAAAACTATCATCAGATAGCAGGTATTTTGCCTCAAATTTTATGTAGACCATGAAAATATACAAACTATGAAAGGCATAATTGAATTTATAATGTTTTACTTACACGTATTATAACAGATATGTATCTGTCTTTTATAATTAAATACTTAATTAATAAGTATAAAATATATGCATTACTTCATATTAGAATGTTAAATTGTCCTAAAACTTCAACTGTATTTTAATACATTGAAGTTTATCCTAATTCATTGTTCTTTCACTCATTCTATACATTGTATGCTCTAGAGGGATGGAAATGGGTACATCCAAAGGCAGTGGTTCTCAAACTATAGGTCAAGACCTATTTGGTAACTGCATATCAGATATCCTACATATCAGATATTTACATTATGATTCATAACAGTAGCAAAATTCCAGGGATAAAGTAACAATGACATAATTTTATGGGGTCACCACACCATGAGCAGCTGTGTCAAAGAGTTGCAGTATAAGGAAAATTGAGAACCACAGTTCCAAATGTGTCTTGCTAACCTCTAATGGAGAATATTCATGGATGCCAGGTTCCTACCTGGGTAAGAAAGCATTTTTTTTTTTCTGCTGTTGCTATTGTATCACTCTTGAACATATTACCTTCCTAGTTATGAGTTCACATTGATCTTACAAAGTCAACATCTCATATTGCTTGCCATGATTTAAAAATAGTGTGTGGTTTCATTGACCACCAAGGCTTTATCTGCATTGACATTTGGCATACCAGACATCAGGATGAGTAAGCAACAAAGACAACCCAGGGCTGAGGAAGAGATAGAATAGGCAAGGACCGTCAGTGCACTGGGTTATCAGTGTCATTTACTGAGACTGGCTTTTATAAATAAACTTCTACCAAATACCAACTGTGCTTTCTTACCTCTAATACCCACTATTAACCATTAACTTGCTTCATTTTCTTCTATAACAACTCACTGGGTTCTGTCTTCAATTAGAGCCTGATCATGAGATTAAATTCTATATTATTCATTTTTATATTCTCATTGTCTGAGAAAGTAATTGACACTAACAATTCCTTGATAAATGTACTGAACAAATGAATGGACTTGCTGGTCTATATAAAATTTAATGATCGTGTGAAGAAATAAAAAATGTTGAAAGTTTAAAGGATTGAATGAAAACATAATGAGCTCATATGGTATTTCACAGTAAAGAAAAGAATAGTATAGTCTGAGATTTACAACTAATAGTACTAAATGTTAACACTGTGAAGTAAAACAAGAAAAAAATATTAGTTATATTGTCAATATGTAGTATTCTCTTAATTATTTTAGGAACAAGTTCATTAGAGAGGTTAAGTTGTACCAAATGGTTTCTGCAGGAGTGAATGGAATTTGGGCCACAAAAAATGCATAGCTCTTTTTTATTATTATTATTTGAAGGGGGAAGATCATAAATATATCCTGACAGATACGTATAAATATGTGAGCTCTGGGTTTTAGGAATGACTTAAAACTCTATGATTTCATCATGTGTTCTCTTGTAGAAGTAGTTATTCAATAAAGACTAATCTCAAGAAAAGACGTGTGGGTGTCTTTACTGAGAACAGAAATACCACACTGCCTGTGAGCATGGAATAATGGGAGACAGTATTATGATATGTAGAAAATAACTCTTACCCGGAGTACAGCCAGATAGAGGACAGATAACTTGAAAATTGTCTATAGATAAGAAAGCATGTTTTTGTTTTTGTTTTTGTTTTTGTTTTTGTTTTTGTTTTTGTTTTTGTTTTTGTTTTTCAAGACAGGGTTTCTTTGTATAGCTCTGGCTGTCCTGGAACTCACTTTGTAGACCAGGCTGGCCTTGAACTCAGAAATCTGCCTGCCTCTGCCTCCCGAGAAAGCATGAATTTTAGATGTGATGAAGAAGACTGCCACAATGATACATAAAGTTTTTAGAGAGTAGACTACAATTCTTTAATTGCTAGAATGGCATGAAGGAAGTAAGATTGGAGGCATTGATAATCT
>LR753119.1:11889-32354 GCA_902729485.2 Mus minutoides | reverse complement strand
GTATCCTCGCTGGCACAAGGATGTTTTCTTCGGGAGGTGGCAGAGCTGCAGAGGGACCTGGCGGCACCTTTGCCCTCCTCTGACCCCTTGGTCACTCCTACTCCTCTTTCTGGTGCCAGGTGTGGGGATGTCAGTTACAAAGACACTAAAAAACAGTAGTGTTTCCCTATGGCAACTAAGTTTCCCATTGCTGTGAGGATCCCCTAAAAAAAAAAAAAAAAAAAAACACATGTCTGGGCTGTGGAGTCCAAGACCCTGACTCTCCTCCTGTCTGCCTTTGAGAGCATTTATAAATAAAACTATTCTAGATCGTAGGTGAGCAAGGGCCACAAGATTGTCTTTTAAAGTCTATAGTGAGGAGAAGCAGGTTGTGAGGTCTGTGATCCCAAAGCACAAAGGCCTTCCAGAAGTCAACAGGTTCCCCACTGTGACTTGAACAGAGAGGTTAAGTGAGCTGCCCCACGCCAAACAGCTCTACTGCTCTGGGCTCCGGTAGCCATCGCTGCAATGAGATTTTTACTGACTCCCCAGTCACACTGCTACCTGACTGAGCCCCTCCTCCCTTCCTGACACAGGTGGTGTCTGTCAGTCCGTCTCATTTTGCTTCACAAAGATCCACCTGTCTCTGCCTCCTGAGTGCTGGGATCAAAAGCAGGCTGCCACTCTGAACTTAGGTGGTTTTTTATTTTTGGATTTTGTTTTTACATCGGTTCTACCTAGCCAACTAGGGCTCTCATGAGTGTGCAGAGAGCTTCCCCCCCCTCCCGCCTCCACTGAACATTCTCCCCAGCCCCCCATAGCTGGGATTTGAACTCAAGCCGTCAGATTCCAGAATTTACATCCTTCGACGACACCAGTGGTTCTGCTGTCGCTGTTTGCCAGGTTGGGGAAAGCAGCTTCGGGGTTCGGGTGGGGCAGTAAGTGGGGGCGGGGCTTCTGCATCGTGGAGTAGAAGCGGAGTCCTCAGGCCAGGACCAGGGCACTCTCTACCCTGTCCCCTCTCACCCTCCCTCCCTCTCTTCCTCTCTCTGTCTCTTCCTCCCCATGAGGAAGCCCTTACACAAAGCCACAAACACTCAGAGATTGCTTCTCTGTGCCCCTGTCATCCCTCTGCCCTTGACCGGCACTAATTCATTTCTGACTCTTTGGGCTCACGTAACTAGATGACTTTTGCAATGTCAGCCATAAATAGATTATGAGAAGAAAATCTTTTGTTTAAACAGAAATCCTAATTTTCCTAGAGGCATGAATAAACACTACTGGGGATTGACAGCTGTGTTTGCTTAAAGACAGGCTTCAGTTCTTTCTAGAAGTCACCAACGGCTGGGATCTCTGTGCCAGAGATTCAGTCTTCCCCGTGTCAGTGTGCTTTCATGGAGCAGGGGAGCCCAAAGTTCCCAGCCAGGTAGGAGGACACCAAATGGAACCAGGTGACCCTAAGGCTCCCTGCAAGGATCCAGGGCAGCTGTGTCTTCCTGCCCTCTTGGTCTACCTCAAAGAGATGTGGCTTCAAGGTGAGAGAGTAGAGGAATGAGTTACTTTGAGAGAGGTGACCCCAAGTAGATGATCACGGTCAACATTACTGAGTGGCAAGTCTCCTGCACAGGTCATGATGTGCATGGAGAAGGGACAGCTGTCTAGTACCATTGAGTCCCAGGCTCGACCTCCAGCGCTGAAAAAGAGAAGAGATGGGGTACCACGTTTGTCAGGGCTTTCTAGCCGACTAGAACCATAGAGTGGATGTATGCTGTTATGGACAATTTGTTAAGTTAGCTTATACTGTATGGGCTAGGTAGTCTAATAATGGCCATCTATATCCTAGAGAGATTGAGATCATGCTAGCATGTCAAAGAGGCTGGGTACTCCCAGTAAGGGACTGAAGGCCTGAGAGTTTCCTGGAGAATGGCTGGTCTTTGGTCCATGTTGGAAGGCCAAAGGCTACAGCTACAGAGTCCATGCACTCGCCAGCAAGAGGCAAAGGTGAACAGGCAAACAGCACCACTTTCTCTTAGGATCTTTTTATGTCAGGCCACTGCCAGAAGGTGTCACCCATTCTCAAGGAGGGTCATCTCCACTCAGTGTATCCCCCACAAATCCACACAGGAATGTGTAGCTCCATCAATTCTATATCCTATTAGGGAAAAAAAAAAAAAAACCACCACAGGCCTTTGCCTCTAATTTTTGTCCCAAGACTCATAAGCCAATCTTCTGATAAAACCATAAAATAAACTCCAATATAGGGAGTGCTCTACAGAACACCACCCAGGCCATCAGCGAGAGGAGTCTGAGAAGCTCGCCAGCAGTACTCCCAGCAAACCCAGAGTGCCATGCAGACCGGGGTTGGGGGTGGGTGTCTGGCAGTATCTGCAGAAAGGGATAAATCTGGTCATGAAAGAGAGAGGGAGGGGTGGTATTAACATGTCCATGTGTTCTCACAGGGTTTTGTGCCTTCTAGAAGCTGGGAGAAGAACCCCATGGCTGGAGCTCAGAATGAGGTGGAATCCTGAGAAGCACAGGTACCTCTCAGAGGGGGTGATGGAGGGGATGAGGTGATGAGGGGGGCACCTTCTGAGAGACTCTGGGTACCACTGAAGTTCAGAGCTGAGAAGGAAGACTTTTTCTACCATGGGCCCTAGAACCAATACAGTTTATGAACTCTGATTTCAACCTGCCCCCTACTTATAGGCTTCATACTTGGGCTGGTGAGAGAGCTGAAAGTCTCTCCAGGCATCACACATAGGTTTCAGGACTGAGGGGACCATGCTTGACGTGCCCTGGCAAGCACAGACCTGGGCATATGCTCCAAGCTAATTTCTACTCAACACACAAGGCCACCCTAGCAGCTCAGACTTGCCAAGGCCACTATAGCTTGGTGAAGGAACTTTTCCTTGCTTCCCAAAGTTTCCAGAGTGTCTGCCATCCAGAGCTGATCAGGACAGGAGGCTAGCTAGCCTTTGCTGGCTCCTGCAGCTGAGTCCCCTCTGCAGGGCTCAGGCTGGGCCACATATGTGCCTTGGGCTTTTGGAAGACATTGAGAGATCTGGATGAATCAAACGCATATTTGAGAGGGAGAATTAATAGGATGTCAGGGTAGACTGGAGAGATTGTGTGGACATAACTCCTTCATACTGAGAAGTGTTATGTGTCTGTTCTCCTGTATTCAATTTCCTGATAAGCATACCCCAAACCTACCAAAGAAAACACTATTCTTCTAGAGATGTGGGACTGAAAAGATGGGGCACAGCATTTCCTACCAAGAGTATAATAGGAAATCACAGACTACTAGGGGCCAGGCTGGGAAGTCGGCCCTGTAGGTAAGGTGCTTGCTTAGCAAGCATGGGGACCCACGTTCAAATCCCCCAGCATCCAGGTAAAAAGCCAAGTGATGTTGCACACATCTGTAAGTCCTGTACTTTGAACACAGAAGGACCACGCTAGAAATCAAGGAGAGACAGGGGATCAGGGAGATTCACTGGCCGGCCAGCCTAGCCAAATTGGAGAGTTTCCATTCAGTGAGAGACCCTATCCAAAAAAAATTAAGATAGAGAACAACAAAGAAAGACACCTGGCAGTAGGCCCTGGCCACAATATACATGCACACACAGACACACACACACACACACACACAGATATACACAGACACACACATAGACACACACAAATACACACATACAAATACAAACACACAGACATATACACAGACAAACACATACAAATACACAGACATATACACACAGAGATACACACAAATACACATACAAATACACACAAACAACTAAATACCTAATTTATCAGGATCTGTTTTGTGTTTGAGACATCCTCACCATGGAGCCTCAAACACAACAATCCTCCTGCCTCAGCATCCGGCACACTGTTATTGCAGGCGTGAGTCAACACACCCCGTGCCCCAGGAAAATTGTTCTATTCTTGCCAAGAAGTTTAACCAGCATTCCAAGCCTAAGAATTTAGAATCAATTCAGCCCAATTGGAGTCATTTTAAAAAACAAAACAAAAACCAAAAACAAGCACGGTATACAATCGACCTCATATTTAATAAAATTATGCCTCTTAGGATTTCAATATGATAAGATTTAAAAATATTAGCATCTAGGTAGCCATCCAGGTAACCAACTTCCATGAAAAGCTCAGCTCAGATTTCCTGGGGGTTTCAGTCTTCCTTTCCTGCTGTTACTTTCTGGAACACCTTTGAAATGGTAAAGCCAGCCATTCTCAACACTGGATGGGAGCGATTGTCCTGTTCTGTGCAGGACGCTATCATATTAATCTGCTCAGAAGGGAAACTCGCTTTCCAGTGTGTGTGATCACCCCAAAAGAAAGCCTAGGAGGGACAGTCACGGATCCCTGCTCATCCTGGCTCTCAGAAAGTGGCCAGAGAGCACCACATTTCAACCTTGAACCTTTCGCTTCATCTTGGAGGGGAGTGGTTAATTCTATGGACAGACAGGCCTTGGGGCAACTGCATGGTGGGGCTCCAAGGAGAGCTCAGGCCCGAAGCACAAGACAGCATGGTGGGGTCTCTGAAGACAATCAGAGCCCGTGCACAGATGCAAGCGAAGTCCCTTTCTTACGATTCTCTGAGGAGGGGGGATGGTTACACAGTCTAAAGCATCATCCAGGCTCTCTGATTCCCAAGCCAGAGGCAGGGAAGCGGAGAAGGAACAGAATGTGTGGCCACGGGGACCCCCTTGGATGAAAATTCACTTCCCAGCTGAATAAGACTGACACTGGGTTGCCGGTTAGCTAAAGACTCACACGGAAGTGGCTTCAGTAGTGGACAGTGTCCTGCAGATGCTGCGGCATGAGCAAGGGCTGGACTCTCCCCAAAACCCCCATCATACTCGCTAGATTCCCCGCATCATAGTCGCACACACGTGAGCCTGTGGCAGACATTCCACATTCAAGACACAAACTGACTTTTCCATAGCTAGCAAGAGAGCAGCCAAATTTCAGATCCAGGTCCCCAGACTGCTGTAAGAACTAAAACACCCATTACTACATTTGCGGAAATTACACTCAAACTCGCAATCTTACTTATTGCTAAGGCTGGTAGTTCCTCCCCCCGCCCTGGACCCCGGATAATCAGGGATTCAGAACCCTCCAGATAATTTGAACTCTGTGAAATTCTTTTCATTTATCTTTATCATGTGTGGCAGAAATCTTAATTTTCCAGTTGTGTTAAGCTCGGCTCATTCCTGAGGCTAAAAAAAAAAAAAATCTTCAAAGCCATTGACTGGCGCTCCAGTCTTCTCCGATTGCAGCTTAACACAGAGCTTAGAAAAGAAAGCAGATTAATTAACTCACGAGTCACAACTGTGGTTATCTCATTTGTTTTATTCTCCCAGACTTTCAGTCTTGTAAATTCAGCCAATAGTTAAGTTTGGAGGATTTACACAGCACGGACCGTTAATCAACCACAGCAAAGCAAAGGTTGTTTTTCTTTGTTATTGCTGGTGGTAGTGGTTTTGTGGGTTTGGTTTTTTTCATTAGGTTTTTGGTTTTGTGGGTTTTATTTATTTATTTTTAATGTAATGATTTCCTGAGACTAGCAGGGTAGAAAAAATAGGAAAAAAATAATAAGTGATCATTCTCCTCATGTCTCATCTGAGAGGTCAAAGAATGGCAATCCAGAGTAAAAATACAGTTTAATAAAAAAAAAAAAAAATGTTAGGAGCTTCCATTTGGATGGCTTTTAGCATCTTTTTTTTCTTAGCTCTAAATGGAGAGAGAACTTATTTATAACTCATGGGTGTGTTTGTACGTTTTCTTTTGTTTTGTTTTGCACGTTTGTGTGTGTTTGAGTTTGTGTGTGTGTGCATGCGTGTACATGTGCATGCACAGGTGCTAGTGAACATCAGAGGATGACTTGTGGAAGTTGGTTCTCTTCTTCCACTATGTGGTCCCAGGGACTGAACTCCGGTCGTCGGGCTTGGTGGCAAGCTTCTTCTTCTTCTTCTTCTTCTTTTTTTAATATTTATTTACTATATGTTAAGTACATTGTAGCTGTCTCCAGACACCCCAGAAGAGGGCATCAGATCTCATTACGGATGATTGTGAGCCACCATGTGGTTGCTGGGATTTGAACTCAGAACCTTTGGAAAAGCAGTCAATGCTCTTAACCACTGAGCCATCTCTCCAGCCCTGGATGGATGGATGGATGGATGGATAGATGGATAGATAGATACATAGATAGATAGATACATAGATAAATAGATACATAGATAGATTTGCACAAGGGGAATTACTAGATTGTTGTATGTAGCAGAGCCTGGATAATCTTAAAGCTGCCCTCAGTAGACTGGAGATCTAGTCTGGTAGCTTTCCTGTCCAGTGTGGAAGCCTCAGAACAAGAGGAGAGATCATGCTGCCCCAGTTCAGACTGAAAGCCTTCGGAAGCTTCCTGCCAGGTCACAAGAGTGACTGTGGGTTATAAGACAAAGACGCTAGAGACCTAAGTCACAGATGATGGCGGCAAATAGCAGAGGCTTCCCCTTCCATTTCTCCTCCATCCAGGCACCCGGATTAATGGATGGTACTTCTACACATCTCCAGAGCAGAGCTTCCCCACTCTTCTCCTGTCAGTCACCCCACCCCCAGAGGCGCCAACACCACAAACGTACCAGACATGTGCTTCATTAACCTCCTGAGTATCTTCTATTCCAGTCTAGTATGCAGTTAAGATCAACACCCCTGGCAAAGATACTATAACTTCCTTTCTGTGATAGTTTGTATATGCTTGGCCCAGGGAGTGGTACTATTAGAAGGTGTAACCCTGTTGGAGTAGGTGTGTCACTGTGGGTGTGGTCTTTAAGACCCTCATCCTAGCTGCCAGGAAGTGTGTCTTCCACTAGCTGCCTTCAGATGAAGATGTAGAACTCTCAGCTCCTCCTGCACCATGCCTGTCTGGATGCTGCCATGTTCCCACCTTGATGATAATGGACTGAACCTCTGAACCTGTAAGCAGCCCCAATTAAATGTTGTCCTTATAAGAGTTGCCTTGGTCACAGTGTCTGCTCACAGCAGCAAAACCCTAACTAAGACACCCTCCTAGTTCATGGAACATGGTGGGATGGGTCTCTACCTGACCTGCCAGCATGTGGGATCAAAGACAAGCAGAACCACAGATGAGAGTGTGAGAATCTTGTTTAATGCCGGCTTCCAGGAAGTGTGTCAAAGAATGACATGACACTTGGACGGCATAGAAGAAAGCATTGATGCCTTTGACGAGAAAATTGAACTGCCCTGACTGGAAGCGCGAGGGTACCATAAACAAATCAAATGACAAGACAGACCGGGCTACTAGCACGGTGTGTCTACAGGGGGCTGATTGATTTCTTTAATATCAAAAGAGCTTCTGTAAGTGATACTGCTCAGGACACGCCGTCCCAAAATCAGATCGCAAGAGTCCAGGCCGATAGAATGAGCCTCTACAGAATTATCCTGAGGAACTGCAGACCCCAAACTACAAAGTTTCCCATGTTAGGTAACTTAGAAAAGGGAAAACATGAATTTGGAAGCCAGGACCCTGCACATGCGCAGTCAGGAAGCACTGCGGCTGATACCTGTCTTTGAGCTTCCAGTCTCTGGGGGCTTTCCCTACATTCTTCTCTTGCTAGTTCAGACGACAGTGCCATTTAAGACTGAGACAGTGACCCTGTCTTGAAGGATGTCTCACTTCTCTGGGTCCTACGTGATTCCTACGGCCACGCGGCAGCAGGAACCACAGTTTGACGTGTCTGGCTGCGTGAGTGGAAGCATGCTCTCCGAGACTCTCACGCAGGTACAGCCGTAATAGTCTTCTCTGGCAGAAAAGAATGTCAGGGCTGGCTGGGAGGAAGGAACATGGGGGAGTTATTAGGGAAAGTGCACGCAGTAAGGGACGCAAGAGCATGCATCTGGGGGGGACACTGGTCACTCTTCCTGTTGCAGTGACCGAAGCAGCATCTGTCTCCAAGGACAGAGTGAGTGTGGCAAGCACTCTGGAGCAGCACCCAGCATAGAAGTCCCCCTGCAAATAGCTGTTGAACTCGAACCTCCATGGTGATGTGTCATTGTGCTAACGAAACTGTTCAACCGGTTTTCTCCATGTTTCTTGAAAAGGGGGAGAGAAATCATTTCTTAAGTTTTCCCTTCTTCCATTACGAAAGTAATTCTTCAGCAGTCCTTCTCGTTTAATGACAAATGCCCACAAAACAAAGCCTGAGGCCTTGTCACCTTTCCTTTAACAAGTTGTTCTACAAAGGCCAGCAAAATGGTCCCAGAGATGTCCGCATCTATCATCGTGAGGCCTATTGATCGGTGGCATTTTTCAGAAATAGATTTTTTTTCATGGCCCTAGAATATTCTTTTGTAAGACAATACCACATATTTTAGGGATTGAATTTCAGAGAATAGTTTGCTTTAATGGTCTTCCCACCTCTCTCTCTATCTCTGTCTCTCCCTCTCTCTCTCCCTCTCTCTCACACACACATACAGACACACACACACACACAAGCACAGGATAAAGACACACACACACACACACACACACACACACACACACACACACGGTATCCTTCCTGAATTTTGTGTGTCTCTCCTGCTCTCTTGTCTCAGGTTCCTGCTTGAGCGGCCATACTTTCTGCCAGGAGCCTGCAGGGTCTTTGGGATTGCCTGGTATCATCATAGCTTCCCCTGGTGTGGCCAGAGCAGTGAACCCTTCTTCCCTCAGCCTCCCTCCTGTTTCTCTGAGGAGGGTCTCTCCCGGAAGGACCTGCTGGACAGCTCCTCCCTAGTGTTCTATGCTTAGCTCCCCCTACCCTTTTCATCGGGTTGAAAAGTCAGCAGATGCCCCTCTTCCAAGAGCGCTTGGTCTATGCTACATCTCTGAACAGTGCACAGCTGTGTCTCTCCCTCAGATACATCACTCTCACCTGACAGGAAATTGCTATCATATACTTATTGTGGATCCAGAAAACTGTCAGAATAAATCTACATTATCCACCAGGGGTGACAGCCACCTCTCGGCAGGAACCTTGAGAAGTGCACAGCCTAAACCGCCTGTGCTTTCCCAGATAAATCATGTATGTATTCTTCCCCCTGGTCTAAACTCATGACTTAGCCCTAAACACTTGGGGACACAGCTTGGGAGGGACTCTGGGGTCAAATGGCTGAAGTCAATGACTTGTTAGAGAGATGGAGTACCCACATCTTCTCTCCAGGGGTGATACACATTCCTTATTCAGCTTAAGAGACAAGCTACCTCAAGGAAGGTGTGCAATCGGGGAAGGGAGCTTATCTAGATATTCATGGATGTAGTCTCTCCTTTACAAAGGTGGATCGTGGATCGGTTCATTACCATAGACCTCCAAGGCCTGAGAATTTATTATTTCTCCTATATTTTAAGGCGGGATCTCATGTAGCCAGCGTTGGCCTCAGACTCAATTTATTAGCCAGGCATGACCTTGACGGGTGATCCTCCTGCCTCTACCTCTCAGCAGTAGATGCTAAGCATGCACCACCACCTCTGGTTTATGCTGGGGGTGGACCTGGGGCCTCCTGTGTGCTAGGTGAACACGCCACCCGCTGAGCCAGATCCCCAGCCCCGTCCCCCCATTTAACAGATATAGTGTAGAAACTGTACTGCCTCCTGGTTCAGGAGCCCCTTCAGATGAACCCCTGGACTGTGTGGTTCCCCCCACCACCTTCAACAGCTCATATGCAAGAGTCTCGGAAGCATGGAAGACTTCTGTTACAGCACATCCTGACCTGAGTTCTACTATATGTGTGTGTGTGTGTATACACACACACACACACACACACATTGCAGTTACAGGCACGTTGGTCACCTGGGTGCTCAGGGTTGTGAGCTTGGGGATCAGTTGGAGTTGTTTACCCAGCAGTCCACAGCTAAGGCTGCCTCCACGATGCTGTCTAATCAGCTCCTGCAAGGAGCATTAACTATAAATGCCACTGGCCAAACTTCCAGCCAAACACAGCAAAGGTTAACAGCGAATCTACTCCCTTCAGCTCCTCCTCCAAGGGTGCCCGAGCTAATAGTTGGCTTTTTTTTTCTTTCTGCTAATCAGAAGAGAAATTGATTACCAAAATTATAATTAAGAGCCGGGGAAAATATGCAACAATTTAGCCGCTTCGTTTAACACGTATTTCAGGTTAATTGCGTGATTTCGCTAATGAAGATATTTGCATGAGTATTTTCGGTGGCTATATTCAACTTATTGTGTTGGGAAGATTCAGTGAGGCAGCTGACTTCACTAGCGTTGGATTTAGAACAGGAAAAAAAGTGGCAGGGGTGGTGTGTGTGTGTGTGTGTGTGTGTGTGTGTGTGCAGAAAAGGCTGTTAGTGAGACACCTGAGAGACTGCCTCAAGAAGCCTGTTATGTAAATGAGGACGACCTTGAAGTTCCTTTACCAGCCCATTCTGAGATTAAGGAAGTGAACTACTTTAGACAGAGATAAGATTAGGGCCTCTAGCCTGCTAGCACCCGGTACCCTGGCCATTGAGCTACTGGCTCTACCCCCATTTATTGGTTGTTCTTGAGACAGGGTATTTCTAAGTATACCAGGCTTGCTTTGAACATGAGGTTCTCCTGACTCAACCACTGAGTTAAACATGGAGCTTAGCACTGGAAGTTAGACATGCAGCCACACAGCAGAGATGGGGCAGATCAGGGCCTGGTAGGCTTCAAAAGCAGTAAGAGTAAGCCCAGAGAATCCAGAAGATAGTCTCAGACAGTGGCCAGGTTTTGCTTTGTTTTGTTTTTTTCCAGATATGGTTTCTCTGTGTAGCCCTGGCCATCTTGGAACTCACTCTGTAGACCAGACTTGCAAACTCAGAGATCTGTCTGCCTCTGCCTCTCAAGTGCTGGGATTAAAGGTGTGTGCCGCCGCCGCCGCCACCACCACCACCACCTGGCACTGTGGCCAGTTTTGAAAGAGATGGAAAAAAGGAACAGTGACACTTCTCTAAGCAACTCAGAATAGTGGGCAGGCACGTGGTAGAGGCTCCACAAGCTACTCTAACAGGGATGGCTTTCTGGGAAGAAGAAGAAACATCTTACAGGGATAACTATACCTCTCATCTGGGCGGGCTCTTCCAGGTGACTGGCAGGCCCAGCTAGATTAACACATGTGTTTTGTGTCACTTAGAATGTTACGTCTCCACCAAGGCCAGAGGTAGAGTCCATTCTTTTTCCATTAAAAGAAATACATTCCCCTTAGTGGGCTTACCTGGAGCCCTGATCAAGGATAGTCGTAAAAGTAACCCTTTTTTATTGTAATTATCATCCCTGAGGCTTACTGCCTCTGTCTGCTAACTTAGGCCTTGTCCTAGAAGCTTCTGAAAGATCCTGAGAGAGAAGAGTTAAAAAATTATGTAAGCCCCTAGACTTGTGTCCAAAATAGACCCCACTAATGGCAGGGAGTGAAAGTTTAACTCACCCCGTTGTTCCAGGTTGTACTAACCACAAAGTAAAAGTTTAAGTTTAAGTTGCTCCATTATTTTAGGAAATGCTCATACAGAATACTCCAACCGTTCCTTGAACCCGTTGTGCTTGCCCAATGCTATAGTCCATGCCAGGTGTTTGCTGTTTCTGCCTTTATAAGCCCCTTACCCTTTGAGCCAGGGGTCGACTCCCCTACCCCTGTGTGGGATACGAGTCGTCCCCAGTGCACTGGCCTTTCCCGATTAAACCTCTCGCTGTTTGCATCAAGACCAGTCTCTCGTGAGTTCTTGGGCGTCACGTCATCCCGGGGCTTGAGTGAGGGTCCCTCCCAGTTCAGGAGACTTTCACTTCTAGTTCCTGTACTGTCCTATCTAGGCCTAGAATGTTTCTAGCCTCTGAGACCTGCTGCTGAATAAGCTCACCCCTTTCTAGTTCTTTCTGAACTCTGGCTGGCTGATTAGACTCAGCTGTTCTGGCTCCAACTCCTCTCCTTCCTTGCTGACTGATTCGGTCTGGCTTCTCTTGGCTTCTCCTGAATTGCTCTGCTTGGCCTCATACTCATTTTAGCAATCTGTTCTGATCTCTGGCTCCTCATCCTGTGGCTCATTCTGTCTTCATCTGTGTCTAGCTTGTGTCTAATCTCTGCACAACTGTCCCAGTAAAACTGCCTCCTCTCCCCGCACTGCTTTCTCAACAGGAATCTCAAATGGCCAAGAAACAAAGAAAAGTTCAACACCCTCCGCCATCAGGGAAATGCAAATCAAGATGACCTTGAGATGCCATCTTACACCTGTCAGAATAGTTAAGATCAAAACCACAGTGATAACTCATGCTGGTGAGGGTGTAGAGCAAGGAAAAAACTCCTCCATTGTCCATGGGAGTGCAAACTTGTCCAGCCACTTTGGAAATCAATATGGTGATTTCTCAGAAAACTGGGAATGGAACTACCTCATGGCCCAACTGTATCACTCCCAGGAATATACTTAAAGGACGATCCATTCTAGCACAGGGCATTTGCTCAACCATGTTCATCCCAGCTTTGTTCAGAATAACCAGAAACTGGAAACAACCTAGATGTCCCTCAACTGAAGAGTGGATAAAGAGGATGTGGAACATTACCACAGCGGAATTCTCCTCAGCTGTTAAAAGACAATGACATCTCATAGAATTTTCAGCCAAATAGATGGAACTAGAAAAATAATCCTGGGGAAGGTAACTTGGATCTAGAAAGACTAACATAGTATCACTTGTAAGTGGATATTAGCTATAGAATAAAGAACAATCATGCTACAATCCACAGACTCAGAGACACTAAGTAACAAGGAAGGCACACACACACACACACACACACACACACTGGAGAGAGGATGTCTGGTTGGGAGAGCCACTTTCTTCCTATTCAATTTTATTCCAGATTTTCCTAAAGCCTCCTTGTTTTCCTGCCATCAAGATACTTGCAGAATGAGCAGCTCTGATACTACAGAAAGTTGGGTGATGGTTAACGGCCTGGTTTGTAAGTGAACCATCCAATAAGTCAAGACAATGGCCTCTCCGGCAGGCCTGTCCCCTCCCTGCATCTGGACCCAGTACCTTAGTTAATATAACTAGTGGTTGAGGTCACTTTACCATTACTAAGTCATAGGGAGGTGCTGGGAAGACTATACCTCCAACACACTCTTTTCCCATGAGCTAGGTCTCATGGAGGAGGGGAATGAGGCCCAGTTCAGTGCAGCCTTCAGTTACACCAACAGCTATCAGTGAAAGTGAACATGTAACAACCCGAGGCATCTGCACAGATACTTCCCATACACCGAACAGGCTAGCTCACACCCTCAGGTCTGTGAGTGCACAGATGAAGTGTGAAGATGTCTAGGAATTTGTAGAAGGTGGGGGGAGCACGAGTGTGGAATGAGACAGCAAGGCAGCCCTCCAAATGGACAGGGGAAGTCTCAGGAAGATGTTAGCTGAATCAGGTAGGGAGGCAGAAGACCCAGGCAGAGGAGACAGCATGTGTAAAGGTCCTGGGGCAAGCAAGATGCAACATTCTGCCATAACTTACTGATGATTTATTCTTATGTCTGATCCTCATGTTGGACTGACTGAATATGCACTGAGTGTCTTACAACACTCTAGGCTTTCAGAATCTGGAAACCTGACATACACTTGATCTGAAGTGATTGTTGGTCAGGAAGGATTAGAAAAATAAGCCGCACACTAGGAGGTCTTGGGAGTCCCACCCCACCCATCACTTACTGCTTCTTTTTTTTTAAATTGTGTTTATTTATGTGTGTGTGTGTGTGTGTGTGTGTGTGTGTATACGTGTGGGCATGTGCAAGTCAGAAGACAACTCACAAGAGTTGGTTCTCTCCTTGCACGTGTAGGTTCTCTCCTTGCACGTGTAGGTTCTCTCCTTGCACGTGTATACCAGGGAATGAGCTCAGGTTAGCCATGTCAAAGGTCCACCTAAGTAGGGCACTGGTGGCGCACACCTTTAATCCCAGCACTTGGAAGGCAGAGGCAGGTGGATTTCTGAGTTTGAGGCCAGCCTGGTTTACAGAGTGAGTTCCAGAACAGCCAGGGCTATACAGAGAAACCCTGTCTCGAAACCCCTGCCCCCCCAAAAAAGGTCTGCCTACTGCTTCCTCATGTTGATGAATCCTTCCCGTTCACTGGAACTCTGGATCCCCTTCTGTAAACCACAAATGTGAGCCACATGGATCAAGAAGCCATTTCTGAACATGCGATTAGAACCCAGCAATTAGGGCCCAGCCATGCAGGAAGCCCCTGATACCCATGCACTCAGGGCTTAGCATGTGTGCTCATCCTCCCCACCCCCACCCCACCCTCTCTGCTGCTGCTGGGAATCAAACCCAGGACCCAGAGCACAGTAAGCACACCCTCTACCTGTGAGCTAC
This sequence comes from Mus minutoides, assembly GCA_902729485.2. Lineage (NCBI taxonomy): Eukaryota > Metazoa > Chordata > Mammalia > Rodentia > Muridae > Mus > Mus minutoides. The sequence goes on along the minus strand of LR753119.1, from coordinate 17,977 downwards.
ACCCCAGCCCCCACATAATCCTTAATGGTACCAACTCTAATGCACATCAGTACACACAATATCAGGCCCAGCGTCCACTTTGAAACTAACCTGACTAATAGACACAGAGGGAAGAAGAAGGTGTCAATGTGTGGCCAATGCCAGTCTGCTGTGGCTGGGGCTTCACCCTCTGGGCTTTGCTCTCTGTAAGTGAAGTAAAAGGCTTGTTGGGTTTAGGAGAAACTGCTGTTAAGTCTGGGAAAGTGTCCTGGGGTTCTCTGTGCACCCCCATATTGCACTGTCACAAACCTAATGCTGCTGAGTGCCTACCCTGAGATCGGGGAGTCATTAGTGTCACTGCGGAGGCAGCATCTGTATTTACAAGGCAGTAGCCCAGGTTTTGATGGTTTGGAATCAAGCTAACAAATTTGTAGCTGTTAAGTAACAAATTACACCGGTAGATTTTAAGCTCTGTAAATGCAAGGCCTTCCCTGTTACAGAGAAGGCTACAATGCAGAGCAATTAGTGTCTACTAATGCATTCCTGGGAAGATGTGTGGATACATCCTCCAGCTTCTACCAGGATATCTGAGGTGAGAACGAAGCCCGTGAGAATACTATCATGAGGTTATTATATGTCTGTGATTGCCTAGTTTGCAAAATCGAAGAAGAAGACGAAGACAAAGACGAAGAAGAAGAAGAGGAGGAGGAGGAGGGGGGGAGGCGGAAAGGGCTCAGAAGGAGAGAGTCGGCCAAACAGCCCCTTTTATAGCAAGCCAGGCTTACCAGGCTGTTGCTAGGTAACTGTTGGGCGGAGCCTAGAAGGAATGCTAAGGATAAATTCTTCGTCTCACCAAACCAGACTTGGGAGCAATTGTTTCATTGGTCTGTGTGGCTTCCCCTGCTAAGCTGAGTAGACCTGCTATATATGTCTCCCTAGGAACCATCTGTCACACAACAGAACCCTAGGATGGAGTCTTCTGGGCCTGGCCTAGGGCCTTAGCCCATCCCCGAGGCAGCTGGGGCCACAGGGGTAGTCGAATTGGCTGGGCCCGAGTCACATGCTCATCTCTGGCTCAGATTGCCGTGAGTTTTTGTATGTATTGGTTACTCTGCTGTTACTGTGTTAAAACTCCGTGACCAAAACCTACTTGAGAAAGAAAGAGTGGTCAGGCAGAACTTGGAAGGTAGAGGCAGGCGGATCTCTGAGTTTAAGGCCAGCATGGTCTACAGCGAAGTTCCAGGACAGCCTGGGCTACACAGATAAATTTAATTTTAGCATGCAGTCTCTGAGGGCTGGAGTCCAACATGGAAGGACAGCACTAAACAGGAAAGGCACGGCAGGAAGCTGGCTGACCACAGTTTCATCCCGGTACAGGAAGGGGAGAGAAGGAGAGGGGGAGGGGGAAGGGAGGGGGAGGGAGATATGAGACTTTAAATCCTCAAAGCCCGTTTTCTTTCTTTCTTTTTTTTTTTTTTAAGATTTATTTTATTTTATTATATGTAAGTACACTGTAGCTGTCCTCAGACATTCCAGAAGAGGGAGCCAGGTCTCGTTACAGATGGTTGTGAGCCACCATGTGGTTGCTGGGATTTGAACTTAGCACCTTCAGAAGAGCAGTCGGGTGCTCTTACCCACTGAGCCATCTCACCAGCCCCAAAGCCCGTTTTCAGTGACATACTTCCTCCAGTAAGGCTGCACCTCCTAAAGGTTCCATAACGTCCCCCAAACTGTGCCAGCCACTGGGGACCATGTGTTTAATTATAAGAGTTTATGAGAGAAGGACATTTCTCATTCACACCACAACAGCGGAAACAGAGAACTCCGCGTGCCAGAGGTAAAGATGCGATCTCACCAAATTCGATGCAGGAACTGAGCAGTCACACCTTCACCCCACAGGTCAACCAACATTGCATCAGGATGTGTTAGCCAGTGAGCATCAGTGCTGGTGTGATCAGAGCATGATGTCAGAGCCACCGCGTCATGCGGCTTTTTCAGCGGTGTATAAACACTGGCGCTATTGAGACAGCGCTTTACAGAGGGCTCTACTGCAACTGGTAGAAAATGTAAGGAAACCTTTGGAACTTCTTAGTGAAAGCAAAAGAGGTGGGTGTCACTGGGGGGTGCCCGAGCTTCCTGTAGGGAAAGCTGCGTGAAGAATGTAGAAAAAGGGGGAAAATGGAAAATGTGTTTTCTTGCCAGCCTTGCCAGTGGGAGATATAAAAAGCATCAAATGCCTGGAAAAGTCTGAGCGGGAGAACCACAGTGTGTGGGCGTTTTCTACACAACCCCGTGAGCGAGCTAGGCCTTTTCTTTCTTTCATAAGAAAACATATCACAGCTAATGGTATTTGCTAGATTTTGTTTCAGAAGAGAAATATGCAAAAGACCCACTTTGTGAGCCATTAAGTGGAAGCTATCTAAGAGAATATGTAGTCTCAGTAGTGCATTACCTTTTTAATAAGAATAGACTCACAGAAAGGTTGCCAAGTTAGCTAGTGGTAGACTAGAATAAGAAACTCTAAAGTGTGTGTGTGTGTGTGTGCTTGTATGTGTGTGCCTGTGTGCTCTGGATAAAAGGCAAGTTGTTTAATTAATGGGATTAGATCATCTAACCCAGACAAGATTCCTCCATAACCATCTTACAGAAAAGGGACCTTCAAGAATATACACTAAAGGAGGTGAAGCTACAGAGAGATGCTAATAGAAAAAACAGGACAATATCTTTGTGCCCCCATGGAGATTCTAAAAAAAAAAAAAAATTCTTTCTTTCTAAGCATAAACTGAAAGTCAAAGGACAAGGACTGAATCAACATGGCACCTTACAGGGAAAGCATTGTTTAAAACTCAGCACACACAGCTGAGCGAGAGCAGTACTCAAAGTGTGGGGAGCGGGCACGGCCGCATGGGCCAAAGATGGCGCCCTGGCTCTATGCTAAGCCCTGTGACCTCGCTTGTTTATCCCAGTCTCAGTCATGCACAATAAAATCCACACCTTTAATCCCAGCACTTGGGAGGCAGAGGCAGGCGGATTTCTGAGTTCCAGGCCAGCCTGGTCTACAAAGTGAGTTCCAGGACAGCCAGGGCTATACAGAGAAACCCACTCTCNTTTTTTTTTTTTTTTTTTTGGTTTTTCAAGACAGGGTTTCTCTGTATAGCTCTGGCTGTCCTGGAACTCACTCTGTAGACCAGGCTGGCCTCAAACTCAGAAATCCACCTGCCTCTGCCTCCCAAGTGCTGGGATTAAAGGCGTGCGCCACCACGCCCGGCTCAACTTTACTTTTTAATAAAGAGACTGAACTCTGGCCTTTCTCTATTCTATCCCATTGGTCTCTGTGTCTCTCTGTGTCCGTGTTGTACTGTATACTTACTGAAGCTCTTTATTATGGGGTGGGGAAGGCACAAGTGCAGTGGAGATGTATGGGGATCAGAGGACAGCTATCAGTTCTCCCCTTCCACCTTCATGTGGGTCCCCGGTATTGAACTCGGGTCTCCAGGCTTTCACAGCAAGTGCCTTTAGCCACTGAACCTTCCCACCGGCCACAACTGTGAACATTTTGGAATAATGAATTACAGTTCTTTCAATTCTGTTTTAGTTATTCAAAATTGCTTTGGCTTCTCATGGTATTTTATTTCCATATAAATTTTAGGACTTCTTTATTTCTACAAAGAATGTCTTTGGGGCTTCAGTACAGATTACACTGATCCGTGAATCACTTTGGGGCTTATGGGAATTTTAACAGTATTAAGTCCAACCCACATACACATGACATCTCTCCGTTTATCTAGGCCCCTTCATCGGCGTTTTCCAATTCTTATCGTGCAAGATTTATGCCTCTTTAGTCAAATTTATTCCTAAGAATTTTATTCTTTTGTTGCAGTTGTAAATGGGACTATTTTCTTAATTTCCTTTCTGGAAAGTTTACCGTCTATATAAAGGAATGGCACATTTTTGTATATTGACTCATATCCTGCAATTTCATTGTATTTGTTAATCATAGCAATTTTTGTTGAGTCAGTGTATTATATGTGTGTATATGTATATGTATACGTGTGTGTGTGTGTGTGTGTGTGTGTGTGTGTGTGTGATCATGTTATCTGCAAATGTCTGTTGCTATGACAAATGCTAACAAAAGAGCAGCCCAGGGAGAAAATGGTTTATTTTGCTTACAATTCCAGGCTACAGCCCATCACTGCAGGAAAGTCATGGCAAAAGCAGAGAGAGTAGCTGGGCAAGGTGGCGCACGCCTTTAATCCCAGCACTTGGGAGGTAGAGGCAGGCAAATTTCTGAGTTCGAGGCCAGCCTGGTCTACAGAGTAAGTTCCAGGACAGCCAGGGCTACACAGAGAAACCCTGTCTCAACAACAACAAAAAAAAAAGCAGAGAGAGTAAGGCCGGGCATGGTGCACACACCTTCAATCCCAGCACTCAGGAGGCAGAGGCAAGTGGATTTCTGTGAGTTCAAGGTCAGTCTGGTCTACAAAGTGAGTTCCAAGACAGCCAGGATCAGAGAGACCCTGTTTAAAAGAAAAAAAAATTAAGTTAAATTTAAAAAGCAGAGGGAATAAATAAATTCATGGATCCTTGCTAGTTCTAAGTTAGGTTTATCTCCCTTTTACTATTTATTTGTACTGCCTACAGGATGGTGCTGCCCACAGTGGGCTGGGTCTGCCTACCTCAAGGAACAATTAAAATTACCCCTCATAGGCATGCATGCCTGTAGGTATGATAATCTAGATTCAGGTAATTCCTCACCAAGACTCTTCCCAACAGTCATGGTGATAGTTAGAACTAAACAGCACAGAGCTGCAGAGATGGCTCAATGGTTAGGACTACTAGTTGCTTTTGCAGAGGACCGAGGTTCAAGTCCCAGCACCTGAACCACATGGTAGCTAGCTTACAACCATCTGTAACTCCAGTCATTTGAGGGGTGCCTCTATGGAAACAGGGATAGTGATATTCCCGATATTCCAGTGCCAGACCAGGTCCCCTCTGAATGGCCAGGAAGGGGAAAGGAAGTCTTGTGCTTGCTGCATGAAGGAACAGGAGGGGGTGGTGACACACTTCTGTGAGAGAGCGCAGAAGCAGGCTGCCTGTGTCACTTCATAAGCAAAATACCCATGCACACAAACTAAAAAGCATTTATTATTATTTTTAATTTTGGTGTTTTTAAGGGTATCTATTATATAGCCTTGGCTGCCCTGTATCTCAATCCATAGTTCTTAACTATATCTGTGAGTCTTCAAACTCACTGAGCTCTGCCAGTCTCTGCCTCCTGAGTGCTCCCTTTAACTGACAGCAGACTACTGTCAGGTCTAAAGGAAACTCCATTTTCCCAAATTCTAAAAGGCAGTCCAAATACCCAGAAATAGGCTTGACCTGGACTATAGAGGTTAGGGAGAAGCCAGCATTCCTCGGGAACCTGACCTGCGAAGCTGCTTCCCTTCTACCAAAAGGAGCGATTTCTCTCATCACTAGCAGAAGAAACAACTGGCTACCTGTGGTGTCTATTTCCATACCAAAATGTATGCTGGCCCCTAGGCTCCCTGTGTCACAAGTAGCTGTTACTGTTTTCAAAGTCCATGCTAGCATTCTAGCAAGAAAGAACAGGGCCCCATTCCAGGCTTCCTCAGGAGTGCCAAACCTGACCATGGACAAGAACCAACCAAACAAAAACAACCAACAAGAGGGTGTAGTGGGCCGTCTGCAAAATAATTCCTCCCCAGGCCCATGGAGCCCAAGATCTTGGTGATGTAGCTTTACAGTGCTTAGATGTTTTTCCAACTCTCTGGATGAGAACAAAACCAGGCAGCCTCTTCTCCCCTAAACTGTCTCCAGTTCTCCAGAGCTACCCATTCTCCTTACAACCCTGCCATTTCAGCTATGCCCACTAGAGCTCTCTTGCTCTCTTTCACTCCACCTCCCCCTTCTCCTCCCCTCTCCCTCTCTCACTCCTCTCCTCCTCCTCTCCTCCCTCCCTCTCTCCTCCTTTCCTCCCCCTCCCCTCCCCTTCTTCTTCTCTTGTCCCTCTCCTTGTCTCCTCCCTCTCCCTCCTCCTTCCCTCCCCCTCCCCTCCCCTTCTCTTGTCCCTCTCCTTGCCTCCTCCCTC
>LR753119.1:0-11692 GCA_902729485.2 Mus minutoides | reverse complement strand
TCTCCCTCCTCCTTCCCTCCCCCTCCCCTCCCCTTCTTCACTTGCCCCTCTCCTTGCCTCCTCCCTCTCCCTCCTCCTTCCCTCCCCCTTCCTATCCCTTCCCCTCTCCCTTCTCCTTCTCCCTCCCTCCCTCTTTCCCCTCCTCCTCTCCCTCCCCCCGCCCCTCCCCCCATATCTACAACAAAAGCCTTATCCATACCATAGAGCAGTCATAGCATCAGTTTATATACATATGACCTAGAATCACTTGGGAAGAGAGCCTCAATGAGAGATTTTCTATATGTGATTGGCCTTGTGGGTAAGTCAGAAGTGGGAGTTAGCTTGATTGTTCATTGATGTGGGAAGACCCAGGCAACTATGGGTGGCACCATTCCCTAGGTACAGGGTCCTGAATAGAGAGATCAAGCTGAGCACAAGCGAGCACTCACACGTGTGCCTGTGTTCACTTCTGTCTCTGCTCCTGTGTACGGATGCTGAGGAGCTGTCTCAAGCCCTGGATGCTGTGATGAGCTATAACCAGAACACCAGCACCGCGAGCTAAAAATAAACCCTGCATTTCCCTCCTGGTAGCTTTTCTGTCCGTGTACTTCATCGCGGCAACAGAAATGAAACTAGAACGATCTTTAAACTCCATTTTTCAGGTACTAAGGACCTAAGTCCAGGTTTCAGGCCAGCTGACTGAGTCTGACACAGTGCTTCAGTTCGAATCTGAAACACAAAGGCTAGATGGTCAGAGGCTTGGCTGCCCGATGATGAACTTTGGGACTCGCTTGTACCTTCAGGGCTCTGACCTCATCAGTGTGTGAATCCCTGGATGTGCTCTACAAGGGCCTTGTCACCTATTTGAGATATGCAATCTGCAGGGTGGAACCCTCTCTCCAAGTGACAGCCTTCGCTGGGGTAGCATCTTCAACTCCCTGATCAAGGATGGGTGTGCACTATGGGTATCCTTTTTCAGGCCGGGTTTTCTTTTTATGTAACAATACCCCCCTCTACTGGAGCTTGTGGAGTTTGCTACAAATAAGAATTAAGAAAAAATTCTAATACTGGCTCTTAAGCTCTCATACATGTGAGAATAGGCTAGAATGGTGTTTTGGTTTTGTCGTCGTTGTTGTTGTTGTTGTTGTTTAGTAGATGAATGTGTCCCATGATGTCTGCTAAGTGTTGCTTGGTACCACCTAAGCCCTGTTGCCATCTTCATGACACCAGCCGTGTCCACTTGCAAAGGGTCATCACAGCTGGGCTTGCTGACCACCAACACTTCCTCACAGAAGGCGGGGGCAGGAGGGTCATGGGACCCTCATCTGAGACACTCCTCCCAACCAGTTCTATACGATTCTGCCACAATTGCACATGACTTCAAGGTCCCAAGGAGGCCTAGAGTGTATAACCTGGGGAAGACTGAAAGATGAGGGCCCAGTTCTTATGTTTTTAAGTGCCATTCTTTTTTTTTTTTTTTTTTTTTTTTTTTTGGTTTTTCGAGACAGGGTTTCTCTGTGTAGCCCTGGCTGTCCTGGAACTCACTTTGTAGACCAGGCTGCCCTCGAACTCAGAAATCCGCCTGCCTCTGCCTCCCGAGTGCTGGGATTACAAGGCGTGCACCACCTCCTGTGTGGTCTGCAGGGTCGAGTTCCTCACTTACACACAGCACTCCATTTTTACTTTGCTTTAAATCACTGAAAGCCTAAGGCATCTCTGTTCTAATGTGTACAGTCCAAGGATGGCACCCAATTCTGCCCTTTCTCCCATGAAACACAGATAATTTCTTCCAATTACGTGCAAGACTTCTGTAACCATGAACTGGAGACAGGATAGCTACTTGGGGCCCTACCCACCCCTGGCTGTAATTTCTGTCTCCCTGTGGTCCATACCCAGAAATTTCATTATAACTGATCGGACCATCATTGAAAAGAACTATAGCGGGGCTGGTGAGATGGCTCAGCGGGTAAGAGCACCCGACTGCTCTTCCGAAGGTGATAAGTTCAAATCCCAGTAACCACATGGTGGCTCACAACCATCTGTAACGAGATCTGGCGCCCTCTTCTGGACCGTCTGAAGACAGCTACAGTGTACTTACATATAATAAATAAAATAAATCTTTAAAAAAAGAAAAGAAAAGAAAAGAAAAGAACTATAGCTCCTCCTCCCACTTCTGAGAAACTTCCCACAAGATTGCTATGAGGGCTAGTGACCCGGGCCTTCACGCCAGTTTCCTCATGACCCCACTGAAGCAAGAAACTTGGAGTGAGTGTTTTCTCTCTCCCACACTTTCCTCCCCAGCGGCGGCAAGCTTGCATCCTGCCCCTGGAGGCTCGTCTTCAAGGACAGAACTCTGAGAGTACGGAATAGGATTGTGCCTGCTCATAGCTTTCCTGACATCTAAACGCAGCCCCTAGTTTAGTTGTGTGCAGAGCTGTAGCTGAACCACTTCCGTGTATTGAAAGGGCTTGCTTCAAGTGCTCCTCCTCCGTGCTTTGAGAGGGCTCTTCTCAAGTGTCCCTCTTCATCAATAAACTTGCTAACTGCTTCCCTAAAGACTGGATCTGAAATTCTTCTCTATGGTGGAGGTTAAGGAACCTGGAGGCGGTAAGGTCTCCTCAGGCTGCACTGCCAGCAACATCGAATTCCCTTTCAGAATGACAGTAACAAACCCTCCTTCTAGAAGTCGGTGGCTCAAGGACAAGCTGGTATAGGAAAAGGAAGAAAACCAAAGAAGATGCTGGCTGTCACCAGCAGAGACCATCTTTCTCAGGGTTCTACATAGGAGAGTTTGGGAAGCAGGGAGGAGCAGGTTGCTGCTTTTCTTGTGCAAAAACATGGCGGCAGGCAGGCAGGCATCTTCTCCAGCATGCCTGCCTGCCTGCCTGCTGCCATACCTCCCCTCCATGGTGATGATAGACTGAACCTCTGAACCTCTGAACCTGTAAGCCAGCCCCAGCTAAATGTTTTTCTTTATAAGAGTTGCCTCGGGGGCTGGAGAGATGGCGCAGCAGTTAAGAGCATCAACTGGGGCTGGTGAGGTGGCTCAGCGGGTTAGAGCACCCGACTGCTCTTCCAAAGGTGATGAGTTCAAATCCCAGCAACCACATGGTGGCTTACAACCACCCGTAACAAGATCTGACGCCCTCCTCTGGTGCGTCTGAAGTCAGCTACAGCGTACTTATGAAGAATAATAAGAAATGAATCCTTGGATCGGAGAGATCAACCGGAGCAAGCCAGGCTGTCCAGAGCGAGCGGAGCCGAACGGGGACGGCTGGAGCAAGCGGGGACGCCGGAGCTAGCAGGGCCGGAGCGAGTGGGGCCGAACAGGGATGGCCGGAACGAGCGGGGCCAAACCGGAGCAAGCTGAGCCGATCGGAGCGAGCGGGGCTGGCTGGAACAAGCAGGGGCCGTACGGGGGCGGCCAGGAGCAAGTGGGGCTGGCTGGAGTGAGCGGGGTCAAGCAGAGCGAGCAGGGTTGACCGGAACAAGGAAAAAAAAAAAAGAGCATCAACTGCTCTTCAGAGGTCCTGAGTTCAATTCCCAGCAACCACATGGTGGCTCATAACCATCTGTAGTGGGATCTGCTGCCCTCTTCACAGCAATGGGGACCCTAAGACACTCACATTGTTGTGTTTCATTCCTATACTGGAAATTGAACCCAGAGCCTCTGACATGCTGGGCAGTTTCTTTACCACCAAGCTACACTGGTCACCTTTATTTGGGTACAGGGTCTTACTAATTGCCTAAGCTGGTCTTGAGCTCATTCTGGAGCCCCAAGTAAGACTTGTATTGTGATTCATCCATGGCCTCCGGAGAGAGGAAAACTCTAGAAGCCTCACTTTAGAGAGTAGAAGAAAGAACTTTAGGGTCACAAGGGTCAAATGCAGGCTTTTCTCCCACCCACACATTTTCCTTGGTAAGACGACTGACCTCATCATATCTCCTCACAGAATAGGCTAGTTGTGGATATGGTGTCTGTTTGTGGTAGTTTGAATATGCTCAACCCAAGGAGAGGCACTATTTGTGCCAAGAGCCATGTAGGAGAAGCTAAAACCTAGCAGGGGATCTTCCTGAGAGGGTTCCACCATGGACTAAAATCTATGATGGATTTGCTTCCCTAGGTGAGGCTCAGAAGAGTAAATCTGAGGAAAGATTCCTGCTATTAATATGCTTTTCCTGTTGTTGTTATTGTTGTTATTATTAAATATATAACACTCACTAGGTATTACCCACCCTTATGAGCAGATTTCTGCATACTAACAAAGATGTACTATCTTGTAATGATGCTATGTAGACAAATAGATGATGGTTCTATAGAATTCCTGACTTGATTCAAATAATTTTAGGAGGAAAGTTTTTAGAGATGGTCTTAGTTGCTAGAAAGGTGTAATAAAGTTAGAATCAAGAATAGAATGCACCAGGTGTGGTGGCACATGCCTTTAATCCCAGCACTTGGGAGGCAGAGGCAGACGAATTTCTGAGTTCGAGGCCAGCCTGGTCTACCAAGTGAGTTCCAGGACAGCCAGGGCTATACAGAGAAACCCTGTCTCGAAAAACCAAAAAAAAAAAAAAAAAAGAAACTGTTGCTTTGAACATAAAATGAGCATATTGTAATGAAGCACTGCTTTGAGCTTAATATCAGATTCCTTCTGTAGCTCCCATCCTGTGTAACACTTTATCTCTGAGGTGATCTTCTAAAGGACTTTTTGTCTAAGAAGGAATAAAAAGACCAGAGAAGAGAAAGTTGTTGTTTGGATGGTTTGGCTTGGGGAGTTTGTCCCATCTACCCATCCTTCCATCTAAATGTATATGTCTGTGTGTCTACATGTTTGTGTGTAGATATATGTGTATGTATGTAAACACGAGTGAATACTTGTGGAGTTGATTTTGACAGATGGTTGGGTCCAGCCAGAGTGTGGGTGTATGAATGTTTGAATGTATATGTGTCTGTGCATATTTGCCTGTATAAAGCATCTTAGTTCTTTTCATCTCATTCCTCTCTGGCTCACAAAGAGTTAACTGGCTTAGCCAGAGAACCTTCTGGCTGATTTCACCAGAGAAAGAAGCACCAGCAAATCTTCTCACTTAATTCCCTGCTGCTGAACAGTAGGTGTTAATTGGTAGATATTAGCACCTATTAAAACACAAGTAATAAAGACTTAAGAAAAAGTTACGTTTTTAGTGCTTAGTGAAGCAGGAACTGTAAGAAAGAGAGTTAAGTTCTTAGCACAGAACAGTAAGAATTAAGCATAAAGAGTTAATATAAAGGACAGACAGTTATAACGTTTAATAATACACAGAGTTAAAGAGAAGGAAGCCAGCATTTTAAGACTATAGAGTAAGCAAGAAAGTCTCTAGAGTCTTTTAGAAGGTATCAGCGAGCATTCAGTCTAGTTAGAAAGCCCAGAGAAGGGCATTGGTGAAGGTGCAGCCTCAGTTGAAATTAATGACCCAGGACTGAAGGGGTCATGCAAAGAAGTTGGGTCTTGGCACCATGAAGAGGGCCTTTGAGAGGCTACTGGTGAAGCCTAGTTGCAGCAGAAGACCCCAGTGTATTAGAGATGCCAGTACCATGGGATGACCCCAAGAACAGCAACAGCAGTGGGGTGGAGTCAACCAGAGCCTAGAGTGCTACAGAGGGCAGAGCTGGAGAAGTGACGCCAGCCCTTTGGAGGAGCCCAGACATCAGAACAAGAAACTGTGAAGTTGAAGTTCACTTGGAGACCCCAAGATGTTAAAGATGCCAAAGCCGTGGGGATACCTGCCAAGAAAAACTGCTCACAGAAAGTGGAACCAGCCCAGGGGAAAGAAGTTTGTTGCAGTCAATAAAGATGAAAAAGGACTTGGAGATCTGAAGACAGCTTTGACATCAGTTATGGAGATGCAGAGTTTGCAGTTTGACCTGCTGATTTCCTGTTTTGCTTTGGGGATTGCAGTTAAGTGATTGGCGGGATCTCAGAAGAAACTTTGAACGTTAGACTTTTAACATCGTTGAGACTGCTATAGACTATGGGAACTTTGGAAGTTGGACTAACATTTTTTTATTATGCTATTGCTATGTATGGCACCCATAGACTCATGTATTTGAACAAGCCTATGGGGGCCAGAGAGTGAAATGTGGTAATTTAAATAGGCATGGCCCAGGAAGTGGCACTATTTGGAGGTGTGACCTTGTTGAAGGAAGTGTGTCATTGTGGGTGTGGGCTTAAAGACCCTCCTCTTAACCTTGTGGAAGCCAGTCTTTTCCGAGGGGCCTTCAAATGAAGATGAAGAACTCTCAGCTCCTCCTAAACCATGCCTGCCTGGATGGACTGAACCTCTGAACCTGTAAGACAGCCCCAATTAAATGTTGTCCATATAAGAGTTGCCTTGGTCATGGTGTCTGCTCACAGCAGTAAAACCCTAAGACACTGTTACATTCCCAACTCTCTGTGTTTCCCTCAACAGTGTATACAAGCCTCACATACAAGCAAATGCTCATCTCAGCACAGAAAGCCATGGGGCAGATGAAGTCCTGGCTGAGGTGAGGCAGGCCCTGGTTCAAGTCCTAACACAGACTGCAGTCTCAGTGTAGTCTAGGGATTCTGACTGTCTTCTGTCCACCTGCTGGGAGCACTCGTGAAAGTCCCCAATTCTCTCTGGGCTTGTGTTCCAGTTTCCATCCCATGGGAACAAAACAGGTCTCACTGTGAAAGGTGATTGTGATATTAAATGTGCAAGAACTGTAGAAGGCATGCATCTAGCACATGCTGAAGTGGTTCATGTATGTAAGTACATGTAGGTGCTTCATATGTGTAAGTACAGAAAGGACTCAACTGCTTTGTGCATTTGTCTCTTCATGGCTGCTCAAGTAAGTTACTGACAACTGTGACTGCAGAACAGAAGGCACCAGCCTCTAGCACCCACAGATCTCTTCAGGGGTCCTGTTCCAGTGAAACCCAGAATCCTTCTGAATCCATCTCCTCAGGTCTAAGCCTCAGCTTGGAGCCCACTTGCCTATCTCACCCTCCCGTGCTGAGTCTGCCCCCTCCCTATTTTAAAGGATCTTCCTTTTTTTGTTAAAGATTATTTATTATATGTAAGTACACTGTAGCTGTCTTCAGACACACCAGATCCCATTACAGATGGTTGTGAGCCACCATGTGGTTGCTGAGGTTTGAACTCAGGACCTTTGGAAGAGCAGTCAGTGCTCTTAACTGCTGAGCCATCTCTCCAGCCCCCTAAAGTCTTTTTCAAAACTGATAGTCAAATTCTCTATGCTTAGGAGGCATCAAAATGCAAGGGGAGGGAGGGAGGGAGGGAGCTGTGGAGAGTGGGATCATGGTGGAGAGTGGGATCTGTGTGTTAGGCTACAGTGCCCGGCTCTGAGCAAGTGAACAGTGTGTATCCATAAAAGAACAAGGGGGAAAAAACCCACATTCAGCAGGGAGAGCGGAGAGCAGGCTCAAGGGAGCTCGACTGGGTGGCTAAAAAGTGCTGTGTGGGTCCTAGTGAGACATGGCAGGAGCCACAGAAGCAGGGAGCTAGAAAGAGACTGAAATTGGTGACATTTAGATACTACAGTAGAGGGCAGGGCAGGAGAGTTCTAAGTCATGTGTTTGAACTATAAGAATACACCGGGCAGCTTGCTTTGTTCCTGGTCCATAACCAGTGTCTGCTCTTGACTTGCATGATGGGCTGTTCCTGGATATCCTACCCAGGATGACAAACTCTTCCAAAAGGGCAGGTCCCAGCATCCACAGGCAAGCCTGAGGTGCTGTGGTACTGAAGACACAGGCAGATGAAGAACCAAAGGGTACAGTATATTGGAGAACTTACTCATAAATGTATAGTCTTAGGAGACGACAAAGCCAACTGGAGCCTACCATATGGGTCAGAAAGAGAGTCTCAGACACAAGTTAGGATAAAGTGACTTTCCCCCTGGCTGGGAGGCACGTGCTTCATCTTAAGTTCTTATCAAAGAGCCAGGCACAGGTTGGAGCCTGGATCCAGTTGTAAGGTCCCAGCCATTATTCTTGGGATTTGGTCTATCAATAGTTTGAAGTGAAACCATGCACTAAAAAATGAACTGTGGTTTCTCTAGGACAGTCATGAGTCTACATTCAAGATGACTGTCATCATATCAAGCCTAAACCATACAGAGCCTACTCCAGCAGTCTGCTTCCTTTTTGCGGTTAATTTAAATGTTCCCCCCCCCCCACGGTAAACTGAACGAGAATGAGTGAGCAGGGCCATTTCAAATGCAAGCCTAGGGTGGGGCCTGGAAAACACCAGACAATTGAAAATCATGAATGAATGAATGAATGAATGAATGAGGCCCAGCAAGGAAGCTGGTAGGGAACAGATTCTTCATATACCCATTTCCAGCATGACCAGACAGAAGCTCTAGGATGCGGCAGGAGGCATGGGCTGGGTCTCTGGCAGTTCTGTCTGGGTGGGATCCTTGACAAGAGCCAGAGAGTACCTAGGCAAGGTCAAACAAAATATCAAGTCAGAGAATTACCCTGAGAATTACTTGCTTTGTGTGCGCATGTACATTTTCTTGAACACAGGTGGGGCAGTGCATGTATGTACAGGTGTGGTTCTGGAGGCCGGAAGACACCTCGAGTGATGGCGCCACCCACATATTTTTTGTTTGGTTGGTTGGTTTGGTTTAGTTTTGGAGATAGGGTCTCTGGCTGGCCTAGACTTACCTTGTAAGCTGGACTGGCTGGCTCTTGTCCACCTCCTCGAGCTAGGACTACAAGCGTTTTCCCTCGGATTCTGCATATGAACTCAAGTTCTCATGCACTTTACCAAACGAGCCACCACCCCCCACCCCGCCCCATTCCTAGGAGCNTTGGTTGGTTTGGTTTAGTTTTGGAGATAGGGTCTCTGGCTGGCCTAGACTTACCTTGTAAGCTGGACTGGCTGGCTCTTGTCCACCTCCTCGAGCTAGGACTACAAGCGTTTTCCCTCGGATTCTGCATATGAACTCAAGTTCTCATGCACTTTACCAAACGAGCCACCACCCCCCACCCCGCCCCATTCCTAGGAGCCCTGGTCCAGCATGCAACCTCAAATTGCTCAGCTCCTCGCCTACACTAGATCCGAACCATAGCACAGAAGGCTGCGCGCACAGCACGGTCCCGGGAAGAGCTGTCAAGCTCTCAGATCAAGAGAAGCGCGTGCGTAGTGGGGAAAGGAGGCAAGGGACCGAGATGGTGACTCTCAGAACAGGTGCCAGGATGCAAGCCAAGAGGGCGAGTCAGGTGCCGGGTTCCCGGGACCTTTGGCTGCACTTGGCCTCCGGCCTGAGAAAGCCGCCTCGCCCCTCCCCGCCGTTCTTCCCCTCGATTGGCCAATGTCCTCGTCCGCCGGCCCGCCTCGACCAATGGAACCGACGAGACACCGGAAGCCGGAGCCGGAAGTGCGGCAGGGGCCCGCTCTCCGGCGGCGTCTCCCGCTTGCAGCTGTCGCGGAGCTGTCATGCGAGGCCTCGGGCCAGGCTTGAGGGTCCGGCGCCTGCTCCCGCTGCGGTCCCCGCCGCGGCCTCCGGGGCCCCGGGGACGTCGGCTGTGCAGCGGGCTCGCGGCCGGCGCCATGGACGAGCTGCTGCGGCGAGCCGTGCCCCCGACGCCGGCCTACGAGCTGCGCGAGAAGACGCCGGCGCCCGCCGAGGGCCAGTGCGCCGACTTCGTGAGCTTCTACGGCGGCCTGGCCGAGGCGTCGCAGCGCGCCGAGCTGCTCGGCCGCCTGGCTCAGGGCTTCGGCGTGGACCACGGCCAGGTGGCCGAGCAGAGCGCCGGGGTGCTGCAGCTGCGCCAGCAGGCGCGCGAGGCGGCCGTGCTGCTGCAGGCGGAGGACCGGCTGCGCTACGCGCTCGTGCCGCGCTACCGCGGCCTCTTCCACCACATCAGCAAGCTGGACGGCGGCGTGCGCTTCCTGGTGCAGCTGCGGGCCGATCTGCTGGAGGCGCAGGCCCTCAAGCTGGTGGAGGGGCCGCACGTCCGGGTAAGGCCCCGCCCGGGCCACTGAGACCCCGGGGCCCTGCCCTCTTCCCACTCCCCCGGGCCCATAGCCGAGCCCCTGCAGCCCTCCAGCCCCCACCTCGCCGGCCTCAGGGACCACGGTGCTTACTGCGTGGTTCGTAGTACTGTCCTTGGGGGTCACCGTCATGTGTGACACCCATTGCTCTCACCCCAAACTAGCTCTAGTTTTAACCGCGCCGTTCTTGAACGAGGATGGGACGCGGCACTGGGGCAAAGTTTGGGCACCTCCTGCGAACGCGGCATGGTTCTAACAGGTTACACGAAATGCACAAACATGGCCAGAAGTCAAGGTCACCACCGCCTGGGTCTCTAAAGCCTCCAGCCCTATTTCTGCAGTCTGACTCTGGACAAGAGATTTGATTCCGAACCCCCAGCCCCAGACGCAGTGATCCTAAGTTTACTTTTTAGTACCTGTGCTAGTCAGCAGCTTACCCAGCGATATCTTGTAGTGTACAGATAACGGATGGGTATATAGCTGTGACCCAAGAGATCGTCCAGCATAGCTGCCAGCCATTAATATTCAATAAAGAGGAGCATTGACCCTGAGTTCATACACAATGATACCACCATTTCAAAAGTCCCCAGCGTCCAAAGCCTCCTCTACTTTTTCAAACTCGGTGGTGTGGTTATGTCCTGACCTGTTTGAGAACTCTAAAACAGGCATGACCGTTTTTACTTCCTTTCCGTCCTTTCAGTTGACATCTATCTCCTTTACAGTGAAGGACATGACGTGCTGAGGTGATGAGCTGTCCAAGACTTCAGATATGCATCCCCTGATCCGCCTCCTTTGCACTGCTATGTGAGGGTTTACTGACTTTCTTCTCATTTTGGTTGCTTAGCTCTTGGTGTAGTTAAGGGATTAATATGAGCTACAACACCGCATATGACCAGATTTTCCAAGATAGCTAGTTCATTTCTGAGGCTCAGTGTTACCTGGGGCTGTAAGCTGGCATCCATACAAGTCCCTGACTGGGAAGCTGGAGGTGTTCGTTGGGTATTATTACAAAATCTGTCTTAGTTCCTGTGACACCTCCTTCCAGGCTCTGCTGCAGTCTGAGTGGCTCCGACTCTGTATTTCGTGTTCTGTGGTGTCCCAAATGTCCCCACAACTGTACAGTTGGTCCTTTGAAAACTAGAACTTTGTCCTAAATCCCCTGCATGGTAAAATGATGCCTGAGTCCTAGATATAGGCTCCAGAGAGGCAGATGTTTTTAAGGTCACACTGAGGTCAGGAAGGGCCTGAAAGACTCACGACCATCCGAGAAGCAAAACCAACAGCTCTTGGATAGCTTCCAGTGCCCCATCCCGCTCCAGATTCTCTGGTTCTGGAAGTTCACTTTCCAGCCAGAGTCTGGGTGGCTCATCATGGTCACTAACACTGGAACAGTGAGTCTGACTTTAGTGAGGAACAAAATCAGATTGCACCTGGCAATCAGAAGCAAGCTGTGCCTAGACAGTACGCATTCAAGTTCCCCTGCCTTTTAGGCTGGCTGTCCTTCGTGTAAGGGAGAAAGACCCTGCCTACTGCTGGTCCCGAGTCATGAGTGATTCTTAAACAGACTCATCTGCAAAGGAGGACTAGCTACAGCCTGACCACTGTCCTTCCACACGATGCAGGCGGTGGAGGCCTTGTGTGTTTCTCTAACTAGGTCCTAGGCTTGTGTTTAACTGTACACAGT
>LR753597.1:132545-209626 GCA_902729485.2 Mus minutoides | reverse complement strand
GCAGAAGATGGCCTAGTCGGCCATCACTGGGAAGAGAGGCCCCTTGGTCTTTCAAACTTTTTATGCCCCAGTACAGGGAAATGCCAGGGCCAGGAAGTGGGAGTGAGCAGGTGGGGGATCAGGGCGGGGGTGGGGAGTATAGGGAACTTTCCGGATAGCATTTGAAATGTAAATAAAGAAAATATCTAATAAAAAAAAAGAAAAGACACGGTGCTTTAAATGGTTTAAAGTGTTTGAAATTTTCAGTGGGGTAGTTCAAATGTTAACAAAGAAAGAGAGGGAGAGAGAGAGAGAGAGAGAGAGAGACAGAGAGAGACAGAGAGAGACAGAGAGACAGAGAGACAGAGAGACAGAGAGAGAGCTCTTCTAAATGATTTTATTCTTATCCACATAAACTAAAGAAATAATGAGCCTTTACTAATTGCAAATACTCCTGTCCTAATTATTTACATCGAGGAATTACAAATTGTGTCTACTCATGCTATCACAGAAAGGAACATTTTTGATTTTGTTTTGTTTTGTTTTGTTTTGTTTTGTTTTTATTTGATTTTTTACATTTTAAAAAATATTTTTGACCCTTATTCCCTAATGTTTCTCTTTTGATAATCTTAGCAATGCTTCAGGTACTTTGGGTGTAGTTTTATAGCTTCAGAGACAAGCTATCTTATGGGTATCTATGAGTTGATCAGTTCCAGAATAATAGGTCCCTTGAATTTTCATGTTCTTCATATTCTGTGTTGCAGTTCCTGATTTCTTAAAGATCCGAAGGGCCAGAGCAACACTGTCTTCTATGGGAGAAGAAGCATACAAAAGGAACAGAAACTTCTCTGCAAAGCATCAGTACAAACCCACTGGCCTGGAATGATAGTTATCCTCTTAATTATGCTTTGCAAAAGACTGATAATAAAGGCAATTTTCTAAAGAAAGTCTAAGAAACTGTTTCAGAATAAAAGAGACTACAGAAAAATGAAAATGTAATGCAGTGTCTGTTCCATGACTTCTTTTAAACAATAAAAGCATTATTTACACACTTGGTAAAATCTGAATTAAGTCTTAAAGTCAGACAAGAGCATTATGTTATACCAATGTTAATTTTTAGAGTTTGATTTGAATACAGATTCTTCAAACCAATTAGGTGACATAGACTTTTCTAGTTAATTTTAACACATGGCAGAATTGTAGATTTCTTGCGTCATTGCCACAGGTTCCTTCATCTTCTATGATATTTGTGTTTGTTTTAAAATTTATTTTTAATCATGCTTGTGTGCCCCTGTTCACGTATGGATGAATGCCTGTGTGCCATGTGTCTTGTATGTATGCACTCCTGAGTGCAGTGCCTAAGGAAATCAGAAGCATCAGTTTGTTTGAAGCTGGAGTTGCAGGTGTGTGGAAGCCAAAGCTGTGTCCTCTGCAGGGCAGCACGTGCTCTTAACCTCAGCATTATCCCTGCAGTCTTCAGAATGTGAAGTTTCTGATAAAGACTATGAAGGCATTCCAGTGGTAAAGTTGACATATGACAAATCTTACTTCCTAGGTGAAAACCCTACATCACATCGGTGGAAAGTTCCATGCACCACCTGCAAGAATACTACTGACCACTACCCTGTTACTCTGTCTTGAAAAGCATCATATATTTCAAACTCCCTTTTGCAATAGAGTCTGGGTACACTGCAGTGTTTATTAAAGGATGGGTGCTGTCCCATTAGCAGGCAATAAGGCTTATTCAATGGATAGCAGTCAGAAACACATGACAATTGATTATACTAGATCAGGATGTCCAGGACAAATTGCACATACAATGGTAAGCATTCTTTCATGAGAGTTTGTTTCAGTAATGTATGTGTGCATTGGTTTCTTCACTGTGAGGTTTGACCAGTAAATGGACTGGCAAAGGAGGGCTGCAGAGCAGGCTACACTTGGCTTCCAATGTCCAACTCATTGCAAACTGCATGCGAAAGAGCTTGCATTGATATACTCATTCCCAGCAAGTCTCTTGAAACAAACAAACAAACAAATAAACCAACAGCAATGAAGACCTTTTTCTCCTGCTCCTGTCCACAGAAAGCCCTACTTTTCTCCTTATGTATTCAAACTTAGGGAATCACACAGGACAGTAACAGCAGAATTCATAATGAAGGTGACTTTATGTACTATGTATGAAGTCCAGTGGTTGGCCTAAAAACTGAGGCAAAGCAAGTAGTCTATAAAACTAGAATAGATGGTGTCTTTTGAGGTGCCCAGTCCCAACAAATAGCTGGGACCCTATTTTGAAATTTCTTCTCCATCCATCCATCCATCCATCCATCCATCCGTTCATTCATGCCTTTTCAGGCTCATTGTTTATTGTTTTGGGACAGTATCTTGTTATGGTGCCCAGCCTGGTCTAAGGTTCATAGTCGTCTGGCCTCCGCAGAGACCTCTGTCACCCTGCCCAGCTTCCAGCCTGGAGCTTTAGCTCAGGTGTTTGAATAGGAGCACGGATTACTTTCAGTCCTGTTACTGCTGCAGGTCTGTGTTATTGTGGTCGGCCAGAGAACAGCTTCCTCTTGGCAGATGAGAAACTACCAGAGCTCCACATGAAGACTCCATTGATGACGCCACATCTTGCCCTCCAGTCTGGTGCATCTCTTTAATATTGCTTGCTTGGATTTCTTTAATGTGCTGGATGCTCTGCTGGATTCCAGGGAGAAGAAACAAAATACATGTTTGGTTTCAGAGCTTAATGTTCATCAGGAAGAGACCAATTTGCCTCTTTCAGGCCTTTTCTCTGCCCTCCTCTTTAATAAACACCCACGGGTATACCAGAACTTAAGAAACTGTCACTAAGAGCTGGACAGGTTCCTTTTGCCAGGAGAATAGGTGACAGCATCCTTCTATTACTGAGCCTGTATTAAAATAAAGAATACACATGGAGGGACTCATGGCTCCAGCCTCATAAGTAGCAGGGGATATAGCCTTGTGGGACATCAATGAGAGGAGAGGCCCTTGGTCCTGTGAAGGCTTAATGCCCCATTGTAGGGGAATGCCAGGACAGGGAAGCAGGAGTGGGTGGGTTAGTGAGCACGGGGAGCGGGGGATGGGATAGTGGGGGTTTTGGAGGGAAATGAGGAAAGTGAATAATATTTGAAATGTAAATAAAGAAAATATCTAATAAAAAATAGAGAGAGAGAGAAACCAAAAAAAAAAAAAAAAAAAAACCAAAGCAAACCAAACCAAAAAAAAATAATAAAAATAAAAGAAGGCTGGGAAGTACATTAGCATTTCAGGCTGCCAACTCAGGCACTTACAGAAAGGCAGCCAGCAGGCAAAGGTCAGGGCCAGGAGGCAGGGAAGAAAAGAGAAAGCTCATGTTTTTCGTTTTTTTTTTTTTTCTTTAACTACAGAGATGAGATGGATGATGGACACATTGAGTTGGGGAATTCACTGCCTTCATTTCTAGGTGACTAAGTTTACCTCCATCTATCACTGTAAGATAGAATATTACAATATTTAATTTACAATATTGAGTTTACAATTTATGATACTCATATATTACATATTTGAAACACATTGACATAGGAGTACCCATTAGCTTCAGCTGACTAATTCAGACATCTCTTAAATGTAGGACAAGATCCATCATTTAGTCTTTATTTGTTCTTTTAATGTGTTTGTATATTTTGCCTGCATGTGTATCACTACCATTCCTGGTACCCATGGAGGCCAGAAGAGGACACTGGATTTCTTGGAACTAGAGTTATTGGATGGTTGTGAGCTACCCTGTGGGTGCTGGAGATTGAACCCAGGTTCTCTGAAGATCAGCAGGTGTTCTTTACCATTAAGCGGCCATCACTTCACCCCTTAATCTAAAAGCACAGAGGTCAGCTTGCTTAGTGACTTGTTCCTATTTGCAAATGTAACACGAGGATTTTGATTGAGGATTTTTTTTTCTCCTTTTCTTGAATTTTCTTCTTCTGAAATTTCAAAAACATTTCAAGTAAATCATTTGTCTAATACCCTAAATTGCAGTAAAATGGCTAAAGATAGGAACATTTTACATTTTTAAAATTTTTACGTTAAAGTGAAGTTATGAAAACCTGTCAAAGTAATTTTGTTCTATCTAGTCAGTAGAAAGTGTTTGGAATCTTGGACTGCATTTTCTGTACTCTCTTCCAGGTTTCTCCGCATAGATTCTGGCTTTTTCATCAAGAGAAGCTTTAGTCATTTTAATTCACCTCTTTATAGCCTGTTTTCTATGTGATTTTCTTTTCTAATGCGGTCAGTCACTGGATCCTAGTAGTAGTAGGCATTGGTCTCTCTGATTCTCTGTGGTATTTCCCCCATGATTTCTTCCCACATTGCTATACAGTAAGATTTCTAACTGTATTGAAGAATTACCTACTTTTAGCAACAAAGAAATGATTATCATTACTCTGTAAAAGCAGTACTGCTAAGAATATTTCTAAGCAAAATGCTACAGAAAAAGCAAATAGTATAAAGTAGCTCTTTCTATTCTCTGACAGACCATGTGTTCAAAAAAAAAAATCTTGTTCTTCCCCAAGTTATATTTTAAAGGGGTTAAACAATCATTCAGATAATCGGACTTCATTGCTTTGAAATTTTATCAAAGTGTCCTCAATCCTTGAGCTGATATCCAGGTCCATTTTGCCAATCGGATAAAGCCTCTTAGATCTTTTTCCTAGAGGCATGAGTGGTTAACTTGATCTGATTGTGCTTCGAAAGAGTCTGTGCTACGCATCATTTTTCATAAGTGCGATTTGTTGTGTTAGGAAAACTCCAGAGAGACTCCTTGTTAGAATGGATTTTGGCTGCCAAGGGCACATTGCTACTAGAACCTCCTTTGTTTTATACAGAATGGACATTTTAGAAATGTTCTCTGCTTAACCTAGAGGAAACAGAGCAAACTGAAGGGGAAATTAGCATATGGGGAAAGAAAGACTTTATTTCTCAGGAGGAGATTTGGGATGATTTTAAAAGCAGAAGATCAGGGAAGCTAGGCTTGGTGGTGCATACTTTTAATTCTAGCACTCTAAGGTAGAGGCAGAAGCAGGGGGATCTCTGAGAGTTCTCATCTACTTAACAAATTCCAGGTCAACCAGAGATGGGAAGTGAAGCCCTGTCTTTAAATTAAACAGATAGGGGGGAAAAACTGAAAAAAAGATAAGAGGAAACTATTAACAAAGACCAGCCCTAAGAAAATTCCTTATTTGGAAGCATTGCTTTCATTTGCCTTAAGACTCTTATTCTTCCTCTCTCCCTTATGTCTCCTTCTTCTCTCCTCCTCCTCCTTACCGCCTCTCCCTCTCGACCCTTCCTTAAAAGGCAAAAGGTTTGAAGACAGCTGCCTCTTTATTTTACCTTTGTAAAGGCCAGCGATCCCAAGCGCCCACTTGTATCCAGACCAGCACTCACAGCCTTTGCCTTGAAAGAGCACTAGGTGGTGCCCATTTACTTTGCAGTGGAAAGGGGATTCCCCAGGGGAGCCACTCTGGGGAAGCTCATCAGGCCCCAGCCTCCTCAGTCAGTGCTAAGTCTTCCTCGAAGAGGTGGTCAGGATGGTGTCCTGTTTTTTTCTCACTTCCTTAAAGCATGCCGGACTTGCCCTTTTAGGACACAGCTTTAGTTTGAGAGAGAGTGTGTGTTTGCAAATGTGGGGGTGAGAGTGGAGGGGCCTCAGACATCCCCTTTGGAATGAGAGAGAAGAGGAATAAAGGCTGCACCTTCCATCTGTGTGCATAAAGGGCACAGCCCGAATCTCTTGCCTAGACTGCCCTCCTGCCAGATCATCTGGGCATCATGGTGCACATGCTTGCCTTATTTTTCTGCTTTGCCTATAATAAAGCCGTAAAAATCGAAGAAAGGTGACTCTTAAATTCCACTTTGCCTCTTCACAACAATAATTCTTTGTCAAATTAAATCCTGTTAATTTGAAGATTTTGCATGCCAGCGTTGATTCCCATGCCTACTCCTCGATGGGGGGCTTTCCACTGCTAAGCTTATTCCTTAAAAAATAACATCTTCTTAGGCTTGCTGAACAGCTTGCTAATTTGTGTTCAAGGAGTGTAGGTAACTGGCTAAAATGATGTCTTCTCTGTTTTCCTGTTTTACCCACTCAAGGGGCTGTCAGATCTGTTTTAAAATGTAGAAACACCTGGAAGTTTTCTTTTTTCTTTGTAAAGATCTGTAGCAACTGGCATAATCATGTTAATTGTCACAAAAATGGGAAGAACAGACAATTCATATAGAAATATGTAAAATATTCCTCTTTCTGTGACTCTAGTCCCAAAGTTGAGCTGAGTGGTGCTAAGCCCTCCATGTGGTTTTGTTTTGCTTTAAAGAAGGCAAGACAAATGGTTGTCTCAACATCTGACTAGACTCTTCTAGCAAAACCGAAATTCTGTCACAATGAGGGGACAATAAGACGTAGTTTCAAGAAGTTAAACTAAGTGCAAAGTTTTCTGAAGCCATGAGAACCACTTCTGAGCTCTTGCTGCCCGGTCATATGTCATGGTATGTGGCAGCTGACTGCTCATTAATTCTATTTATATCAGTGTGAGAACCCACCCCACTGAGTACGCATGTGTTAAAATTTTCATAAATTATGTTTATTTAGAACAAATATACATTAAATGCCAAAATAAGAGCATTATTTAACCACCAAGCTAGCCGACTACCAAATAAGCAAGGCTTTTCACTGCCGACATGGTACAGTGCGCTTTGTTAGACTGTGCTGTCCAGGATTTCCTTGAGAACACTCACCTTTTGTTTTCCCAGTTCCACAAAGGAAATGGGTTTCACTGAAAGGAATAGAGTTGGGAAACAGAGGATGCTCTGCCACTGAAGAGCAATAATAAACTTGACTAGAGCAAATGAGAAATGCACTTTAGCCATCTAAAAATCCAAGAAAGTCTTCACTCATTCATGCACACTTGGACTGAATCGGGCAGTTTTCTTCATGAAAACAAATCAAGGTAAGCAGACCGGATGAACTTGATAAAGTTGGCTGAAAAATAGAAATTTTCACTATATATATATATGTTTTTCTCAAAATAAAGAATGGCTAAAAAAAAAAAAAAATTAAGGCACTGCGAACTGAATTCAAAAATCAGAACCATGACTGCAGCCTGCATTTTCAAACTTAGTGCTCTGTGGTGAGGCATCCCCAGAACAAGGCTCATTTGAAAGGTGCTGTGAAGCTGACATGGTAGAGGTCATCTTTCTCTCTGCAAGCTTCTTGAGCAGATAGCCAGCACAGTTGAAAAACGTGAACTCCTTGTTCAAATCCCGAAGCTGTGCTAGATAAAAATACATTGTCTAATTTATCCACTTCATCATATTCTCCATCAGCACCATGAAATCATCTGGGACTATTAGCTAATAGAAGCACCGTTCATATTTAACTGAAAGCACAGCCCTCTTAATAGGCAAGCTCTGTTTCCACTTGCTTGGCTATTTGTAATATTCTCTGAAAGTGTTATAAATGTAAACACTCTCATCAAAAGTACCATTTTTCTAGATTGAAATGCCATTGATACCTAAGGCAGAGTGAGACAGTCTGGACTAACGTCATCATCTCTGCATGGTTACCTTGAAGAAAAGCACACTCAGGCACACCGGAGCAAAAATGGAAAAGTTTTTTTTTAATGATGACAGTAGAAGTGTGCATGAATTGGGTACATGCTCACTTTATTCAACAGCAAGGGGTTCACAGTGTTTTATTTTCGATTTATTTTTGGAACAGAATTCTGTTCACTTATACACTCTTTAAAGAAGTGTGCATTTGAGGGGAATCTTTGCTAAGGCAATGATTTAAAATGTGGAACAATCTATGTCTACCAAAATATTGTCTTTATGACATTTGTAACACCAAACACTGGAAGGTTTTTTAATCATCCTGTTAATTTTAATTAACAGGAACGTGGTTAGAAAAGGCTTGGCCCAGTGGGCAAAGTCCTTGGTCGGGAGCATGGGGGCACACGTTCAGATCTCACTTCCCATGCGAGATGACTGTAGAGCTGTGTGTGCCTGTAATCCTAGTGATTAAGGGTGGAGAAAGAGAAAAGTCCAGAAGACCCTGCCTAACAAAACTCAGTAGAAAAGATATTGAGGAAGACTTCCCACTGGCAACCTCATGGTATCCACATATACCACATGGCATGCGTGCACACACACACACACACACACACACACACACACACACGATTTTTAAAAAAGATAACATTCATTTGTTGGAAAATTATGCTGTCAATAAAAATGATGGGTATATATCAAAAATGTGGGAAATAAATGGTAAAATATCAAGTGGAAGAAAAATCAGAATAGATTAAGTTGTAAGATGATTACAATAAGATTGTGATATGCAAATAATAAAAAAAACTTAAAGAGCACTCACAAGTCTGCTTGTTATCATATTAAGGACCAAAATTGATTTTTTTTACCTGTTTTCAAGCTTCTATTATCATACCAAAGCACTTAAAATGCATTTAAAAATGATTAAATCGTTAAGAACATCAAGAGTTAATTTATATTTTTATCTCAAACATCACAGTTATCACGGACTTTTGAGATAAGTTAGATAATTTCCAAATTCCCACTTCCAAAAAAAAAAAAAAAAAAGTTAACTCTAAAGACGTCATCCGAGTGTGTGGTGATTAATCAAACCTAATACAAATACGTTTTATTTAAAAAAGACTTAGGTAAACACATTTCTGTACATGATATTAAACTCAATAACAAAGCATTTTCACCTAGCCATTGGCGACCCCCCTGAGCAGCCTTTTCTGCAGAGGAAACAAAGGGCGCATATCAAAACCACCACAAACTCCTTTCATTATGCTGAGAAGTTTGAGACACACTTTCATGTGAATTTTGGCCTCCGTACAGCACCACGGTGCATCGTTTTCATCTGAGACTTGAACATATTGGGGAAACTAGAGCCCTCCTTTCTTTTATCCTGTCATTTCCCAACCCTCCCCCACCACTGCCAGTGATGGGCATATGGCAGGCGCCCTCCACGGAATCTCAAACAACAGGAGGGACCTGATTTCAATTCCTACATCCTGTCATCAGTGACTCGTGGGATATTTTGTTCTTGCAAGGCTAAGGATGTGATTCGAATTTGCCATACGGACAGAGCTTAGCGGGGTGCCATTTTTACCACTGGAACCCTCCTCCATCAGTTAATTAAACATGATACAAACCACCACGTGCATTTGTAAAGTAAGATTAATACGGTTAAGTTAGAGAAAATGAGGAATCCCCCATATTGGAAGATCACACTTCTCGAAACTCAATACTTTTAAGTAGCCTTCGTCAGTTTAATCCCTCAGACTGCTTTGTGCAACTTGAAACCCTGAGCTGTCATCTTTAGCCAAAAATACAGCATAACTTCCTTAGCTTTTACCCTATTGTTGAAATCAGCATTCACAACGCCGAGCAAAGATCAAACGTTTCAGCGGACTACAGTGCAGCTCCTAACCGCCCGCGACACCGGAAACACATTTAATAAATATTTCATTTTGTTTTAACATGAAGACTTCCCCGTCTTTTTTTTTTTTTTTTTTTTCCTTTCCTGGGGAGCTCCAGGCTACCCCCAAGCTGTGCACTCCATCACCGTGGTCAGTTAGGTTTATAGCCTTAATAAAAGGATTTTCCCCTCCACGTGCTAGGGAGCCTTGTTAAAGTAGAGCAATTACAGAGACACAAGATAGGTGCTCTGCAAAGATCAAAGCTCACCTAAAGAAAGCTCTGTAGGAATTCAGAGTTTTCTTTGAAAAGTGCTCAGTTTACAAAGTAGAGAGGCATTAAACCCCAGGAATTACAAAGAAAAAAAAAGCCCAGTTTTGAATAATGTTAAAGTCCGACAGTAGTTAATATGTGATCTCCTTTAGCCACTGTGTGAGTATTATTCCTAATATCTACTCACAGCATAGCAATAATAGCTCCAAAGGAACCATTATACTCCAAAGACATACACACAGATGGATCCTTAATATCAAATGCATTACCTCCTCAGTAGGTACATTTTAATCTCCATATCCTAGCTCAGGGGAAGGGTAAGAAAATTGCCTGCACATTTCTGCAGAAGAAAAAACAGTGTGGTCAACCCAGGTCTGGAGGTTGGTGTCAGACAGTGGGATTCGCCAGCTTTATATTCCACACTGAAGGAGTGTGGATGGTGTGCCTTGAGCTGGACCATGTCTCATTGGCACCTACCACTACACCAAGAAAACTTACCTAACTATTCCTGGGAGTTGGAGCAGCCAAGCTTAAGCAATGTAACATTTCTTCTACCTCAGGAGACGACATCATTCTTCCTGAACACACACACACACACACACACACACACACACACACACACAGACACAGCATGCACACACATAAATGACTACATGTATTAGTTGTCAGTTTTGCTTCAGAATAACATTGATGAACCTAGGTGCTGTTCACTGTTTGCCCCACTGTAAGGTTGTAGGAACTTTCAGTGGGAGGAGTTATATGTTTTCTTTTTCCCAGTGTTTTCCATTTCTCTGTCCCCCATTCTCCTATCTCTATCATGATCATGACCATCGATACTGTTGCATCTTGTTGTGTGGCTCAGGCTGGCCTTGAACTAACTCATAATTCTTCTGTCTCAGTTATTTGAATATTAGGTCTAATCAGCAACACCTGGGTAAGATTCCTTTTTTGATGCCTGTTTCTTCAAGCCTGATCATTTCTCTGATATCAGACAATGCTGAAAACATCAGTATAATTGGGGTGAACCTGGTATTGACTTTTGTGCTTCATCCAAGGAAAGTGGGTTAGTAGGCAGCTATCCACGTATGGTTCGCTATGACCCCAGCATTCAGGGAACTAAGACCACGGTGGATTGCCATAGTTTAGGGCAGCATGAGCTACACAAAGTGAGCACCTGCTTCAAAAAGCAAAACAGCAAACAAACAAACAAACAAACAACAAAGGCACCTTCTGTCAGGTCATTTTAAAGGTCTACTTAGGAGAAAACATCTGAGGTTTGTAGTGTCCAGGAATATTAACCTGGAAAAATGCAGAGGTGGATACAGCACTCTCATTCTGCCCTATATATCCATTTTAATAACACACAGCAACAGTAATAAAAAATAAGAGCTGATATTTATGGGCTCTTGTTTGTGCCAGGCTGTTTATGTAGCAGGTCACATGGAGTATAACATTTAATGAAGCAGGTTCCACTACTATAGTTATTCTCTAGAGGAGGAGACTGGCACAGAGGGTCAATGAAGGTTGCCAAAGTCACATAGCTGTGAAGAGGGAAAGGGGTGATTTTAATCTGTGTTACAAGACCAAAATCAGGGCATCTTTAGCCTTTCTCTGATTTAAATTTTATTTTGTTCTATGACCTGAGTGCTTTATTTTTTCCCCCTTTACTTGGATATAGTTTTCAGGAGAATTCTAATCTTTGAAGTTTAATGTAACAGGTTTTTTTTTTTTCTTACTGTTAAACTTACTGCTTTTAATTTTGGTATCCAATCTGTAACGTACTACTGTTCAACAACCTTGACTTATTCCTTTGAGAAGTCCTAGCCATCCTTTTAGCTCTGTTGCCTATAGGACTGGGTAACAGGCATATATGGTCACACTTATGCTTTTACTCTAGTCTGTAGGATCCAAGTTCAGTTCTTCAAGCTTGTATAGCAGGAAGCTCTTAGCCAATAAGCTATCTTCCCAGCATGCATTAGATTCGTATTCTTGGATAATTATTTAAATTCTCATAGACTCTAGTAGTTTACTATCAATAAAATGAAAAACTCAATGGTGCCTATATGGTTCTATCTTTGGAACAAATAGCATATTTTTTAACCAGCAAGTAATGTATTGATCAATGTTTTCTAGGACACAGTATTTATAATAGGCATGGCTACAAACAGTTGCCATTCTCTCTATAAAGATCTTGGAAGTACTATCTAATATTATATTGGAAGAAAGTGCCGTATTCTGAGATCTTGAATCATGATTTAGTGTTTGTGTCTTTGCAAAATGTCTTTTAGTCACTCCTGTCAAATCTGATGCACTGAAAACTCAGAAATAAAGCTTTGCTTGATAGGTGGACATCAAAGGGGCCTCGAATCAGGAGGGAGGGGCTCAATTTCAGTTCACAAATAATGAATCTTGCATGTTTCAAAAATCTAAGTCATTTGTATGCATTGTCAGACCTCATGGAGCAAACATATCAACCCTCTGATTTGCAGCAAATATGTCATTATGTTCTTTTTAACATAACCCGAAGTTTCAGGACAGGCACTTCTTCCATAGACCATGAAGACTTGGTCTATAGTTTCCTATAGCCTCTGGTGCTTACTGATATAAGGTAAATACAACAATCATTACTCAATCTTCTGCCTTTCTAAGCATTGCACTTCTCTCACAGTTTAAGAAGACAGTTGGCATTTCACCAAAAACACTAACCTTTTGAGAAGTCATTTTGTCTTTTCTTGATCTTAGTATGTCTGTAAAAACATGCAGGCTCTGTCTTCCCAGAGTGATTGTCTTGCGAAATGATTAATTCAACCTCTTGGTGAGTACTGTGGCTTTACATTTCTCTCTGCACAACATTTCATTGTCTGCCTGCAACACGTTGTGTAGAAGTTAGGGCCTCGTTCTTCCTCCTGTCTCCATGATCTCAGAAATAATATTCAGACTCAAAAATAAATTTATAAATACCTCGGACATATAGCTAGGCACATTTTATTTTGGGGGGTGGGGGTGGGGGTGGGGGTTGAGACAGGGTTTCTCTGTGTAGCCCTGGCTGTCCTGGAACTTACTCTGTAGACCAGGCTGGCCTCAAACTCAGAAATTTGCCTGCCTCTCCCTCTAAAGTGCTGCGATTAAAGGCATGTGCCACCACACCCAGCCCAGCTAGGCACATTTCAGACTAGATCATAAATGAATCCATTCATTTTAATCTACATTTTGCCACATGGCTGGTTACCTATGCTCAGGTATGATATATCTGTCTCACTACATCTTCCCTGGTGAATTTCCTGCTTTACTCTATCCCAGGATTCTTTCTGCCTCTTGATGCTCCACCTCCTATTTCCTGCCTAAGCCATAGGCCATAGGTTATTTAGTTGACAGGTGATGCATCTATACAATACAAAATATATTCTTTCTGCAAAGCTGTCATTAGAAGTATTCAACAAACAGATTGATTGAAGTTACACTCTTTGAAGGTATGATTTTAGTGAACTGAAGTATGTTGGACCTTACTAGACAGTGCTGCATTGAGATAATTGTACAATTGTCTCTTAACCAAGGGCTTCTCGAATCTACCAGCATCTGTATAGAAACACTTGGCACTTAGAACATTTGCTTTACTTCAGTATTGTCACATTTAGGAGAGAAAAAAGAATATTGTGTCTACTATTAGAGTGGCAGACAGACTTTAGTCCGAATATGCATTACATAGTATTTAAAACATACTAATTCTTAAATATTCCTTATGGTTTATCTGACATTTAGTTTAATTGGCCTCCTTATATTTTGTTTAGCAACTTAGTTTTTTCACCCTTTGAATAAGTAAAGTAACAAACTCAGTTTGACTTCTTTCTAGTCTTTTGAGATTTCACAATATGGAGTTAGCCAGTGGCTCTGCTTTTTATAAGTGTACAAAGGCCTTTAAAGCAAAGGATGAAGAAATAGATGCATGGTAGGGACACTACTTCTCTCCAACAATCTACCAAACCACTGACTGTGACTACATGATTCTCTGATTTGCTTTATTCATTCCTCTTAAACACAAAAGCAAGGAAGATTCAATTAAAATGGTGTGGAAAAACTGAATGCCTATGAATTCACTATTTCTTCTTTCCTTTGCTCATTCAATAAATATTTAGAGAAGGTCTACTAAACCTTCTCTAAAGAAGGCACTGTGTTGGCACTGTGGGATAGTGATAACAATATATTCACATTATAGCTATGTAGGTTCAAGTTCAGGTCTCTGTATGTGCTTGGGTTGGAATGTCTGTTATTTTGGACAGCAAAGGCTATAGATGTCTAAGTCATGCTTCTTGTTTTATAATCAAACAGCAACAGTGGATATAATCTGCATTACTGACAATGAGTGCTATATATGCTATCAGAAGTCTTTTAGTTTCACCTCTACAAAATAGCTGTATACTTAAAGATTATGGTTATATCAATACCTATATTTTATACCTTGAGATCCATCACTGCCACACCTCTGCTTTCCCACAGCATTAAGTTAAATTACGACTTATTCTATACTCATAGAAGCCAGAGGGTCAAAATACTGCTCAGGAAAATTGCTTCATCTTTCAGACATCAAAATCACTCCTATCAATTCCCCTTCTTAATTTTAAGTCATTTTTACCCATTTTGAGGTTTATGGAGAGTCTTATATGTTTTTGATTGGATTCATTCAAATAAGCTGTACAGCTGTTACTATGCCTTGTAATTTTTTTCATTACAGTAAAAAGCCTTTTAAATCACTGCTACTTAGAATTATATTGAAAATTCTTGTGATACTTTTATATACAGTGAGTTTAGTGCCAGCATGTGAAAGCAAATTGATTGTAGGCAATTCTGTGCTTGAGCACCCCAGAGTAAAAAGAATTATACTAGTAACCCTGGGGACCTGCATACAGCAAGCCTTTCTGTGTACTCAGACATCCACTGGCAGGTGAAAAAAAGAGAAGATTGCCCAATTCTTATCTAAAATCACACAAACAAATTTTAATCCAAATAATTTTGAAGGAGAAAAGCACCTCAAGAGATACTTATGTTTAATGTTTTTAATTTAGTAAAGTGATCGGCAGGAAAAGTATGTCATCAAGAAAAGTATGTCATCTTTGCATAAACGTTGGATCATCTCCTAAGAGGGTCAGAAACACACACAACATGCTGTCTGGAGAATGTGTGGGCTGCAAAGATATTGGGCCTGGGTCAGAGGATAAAATCCATGTAGACTTTTTACCTCTGACACCCTGGGCAGAGTAAGTGGCCTTTGGAGATTTTGAACAGAGTCTGTAATGACATATACCTCAGTCAACTTGAAAAGTAACTGACATGCTTCAGGAGTGACATCAGACTGTCAGACACGCATTAGAGAGAAGGAATTAGCACTTTGGAGAGAGGCCTTTGGTTGGGATTATGATCCCTAGTGTCCTGGATCTCCAGAACACTCAGGAATTAAAAATTCAGATTGGATGCTAGAAGGTAGACTATCTGTATACAATTCACAGTTTCCTCACCCAGCCACTTTTGGCTGGGGTAGGTAGTGGGGACTATTGAAGGAATTGAAACTAAAGGCTAGGACATGTTTGCTGTCACCAGTCATAAACGCTTAAAGGGTATAAAAGGGACCATGTCTGTATCTTAGTGTACTTACAGACAATATGGCTCTCAAAGTGAGGACTCTCACATGAAACCATGTGTTTAGAGATAATGTTTAGAGATGTAGTATATAAGAACATAAGGTCCTGCAGCTCGTGGCCCATCTTCATATCCTAGCACTAACATTAATGAGCTGTGCAAACCTAGGCAGATTATCCATCCTGTCTGTGGGAAAGCTATGGATGTCATCATCAAGTTCAACTTCAGTAGCTGGCTATGAGACATCAACTCTCATAACAGATGGAGACATTAGGCTCCAGGTTATTTTTTGTTGTTGCACATATTCAGAAAACAAGAGTGTATTAACTCATATAGGCAGTAAGTATATTTATCAAAACAGTTGTCACTGACTACAGTAAGGTTCTGACCACTGTTTGTGGTAAAATTTCCTTGTTCGTCCACACATCTTCGGGAGTCCTTTGGTCCAATGTTTTTCTTTCATAGGTAACTACAGATCTGTGAAGTGGGTCCTAACACTGATATTGGAAATGTCATGAAATAATTTCCATATCCCTCTTTGTGTAATGTGTTCTGGTTGTCGATGCCATGTTAACTAGACCTGGTCAGAACATTCAGACCAATCATTAGTTTGACGCCATGCAAACTAGACCCGGGTGAATTTATTGATGCATTTCACAGACCATAAACAAGTTTGCCCTGAATACTGTCTACCTATATGATGGGATTCTTTACCAATCATAGCACTGACTAGTCATGGCCTCCCTTGTGAGTCTTTCTAGAGAAGGGTTGCTCCAATGCTTGACTCACAGAACAAGCTTGACATTTTCATCATTCGCTGTTCTTACCATCATTGATGTTCTCCAACTTGACAGAGATTAATCAATCCCCTTGCCTCAAACATTCCTGAGAAATATTTCATACTTGAGGAGAGCACATACTCCCATCCCCTTCTGTAACGTTCCGCTCTCTTTCATCATTCTCTCTGTGAAATACTCTGATGAACAGCTACTTGGTTGAGACATATAAGAGCTAACGTAATACTTTGTTTTGATAAACTGGGGCCAGTTGATATCCTCGGCATCTGGCTGTCTTTTTATTGCTCAATCCAGACCTCTGCTTTCTTAGGCCAGAGTTGAACACATTTACCATTTGCACTGTAGATAGATGTAACTTCCTGTCTGATAGTCTTGAGAATACATTATGTAGATTGCAGTTCATTTAGACTGCAGCTGCCGGGTTGTGACACACAGAGATTAATCATTATGCCTTGGATAGCTTCATTACTTTGACTACCCATTACATCTTGCTAAGATTATAAAATGTTGTTTTTAATTCACAAAGCCTGCGTTAGCATTCACTCCCTCTTTGGTCCTATCAGGTCACTGGAAATTACTGTGATTTCAACTAAGTTCTGACTTTGAAACTGGAGCTTTCTAATCTCAGATTGAGTAACATGTCCAGAAAAGAAAGTGCACGGTGTGTTTTATTAGAAGCATCATAAAAATTTACAGAGCATATTTAACGAGCTGACGTGGGAATTTCAAAAGGAAAACCAATGATTGGGGCTGGGGGTGTTTTCACGGTGGCAGAGTGCTTGTGTAGCATATGGGAGCCTATGAGTTCAATCAGACACACTGCCAAGTGAAACAAAACAAAACAAAACAAAAACATCTTTAAAACTTTCTTTTAAAAACATCACATTATCACAACAAAATAAATGGTTGCTTGGCAATAGTACAATAAACAATTTAATTTCTGCCATACTGGTATGAGCTGTGTATGTCATTTCAGGTATTTTTAACTTCTTTCATCCTAGAATTCAGCTTCAGCGAGAACTAGGGAAAGCCTCTATGGACCAATGCTATGAATTCCAAAGTGCATCCTGAGCAATAGTAGAAAATCAGCTATTTGAGCCTTATTTATAATAGCCAGAAGCTGAAAAGAACCCAGATGCCCCTCAACAGAGGAATGGATATAGAAAATGTGGTACATGTACACAGTGGAGTACTACTCAGCAATTAAAAACAATGAATTCATGGAATTCTTAGGCAAATGGAACTAGAAATTATCATCCTGAGTGAGGTAACCCAATCACAAAAGAACACACAGACATGCACTCACTGATAAGTAGATATTAATTAGCCCAGAAGCTCGGAATACTCAAGATACAATTCACAGACCACATGAAGCTCATAAAGAATGAAGATCAAAGTATGGATATTTCAGTCCTTTTTAGAAGGGGGAACAAAATATCCATAGGAGGAGACACAGAGTCAAAGTTTGGGGCAGAGACTGAAGGAAAGACCACCCAGAGACTGCTCCAGCTGGGGATCCATCCCATATACAGATAGCAAACCCAGATATTGTTGTGGATGCCAACAAATGCTGCTGACAGGAACCGGATATAGCTGTGTCCTGAGAGGCTCTGCCAGTGCCTGACAAATACAAAGGTGGATGCTTTCAGCCAACCATTGAACTGATCACAATGGAGGAGGTAGAGAAAGGCCCAAAGGAGCTGAAGGATGCAGCTCCACAGGAGGAATAACCATATTAACCAAATAGTACCCCTAGAGTTCCCAGGGACTAAACCACCAACCAAAGAGTACACATGGATAGACTCAAGGCTCCAGCTGCATATGTATCAGAGGATGGCCTTGTTGGACATCAAAGGGAGGAGAGGCTCTTGGTCCTGAGAAGGCTCAATGCCCTAGTGTAGGGGGATGCCAGAACAGGCAGGAGTAGGTGGGTTGGTGAGCAGGGGAGGTGGGAAACCAGGGAAGGGAATAACATTTGAAATGTATATAAAGAATATCTAATAATAAATATGTTTTCCACAACAAAATAAACCAATCAATAAATAATTTTAAAAAAGAAAATTCGCTTTTTGATCCAAGTGTAACTGGAAAAGCTAAAGAAGACATTCCTGATAAAATCACTGTATAAGTTTGGCTAGCTGAAAGTGGCTAGAGGCCCCAGCAAGAAATGTGTTGGTTTTCATAAACCTAGATCTTTCTGAGGTCTTTCCAGAAACAAAAGCAGAGAGGCTAAGGTGACTGTAGATGGGACCTGTCTATCACACCTCTCTCCTAGACTTGGGGAGCATTGCTGAAGAGTGTGAGAACTGGAGAAATGGAGGAGGGCTGCAAAATGTCTTCTGGACCTTACCTGGACGTCACACACGTGAATTCATAGCAGCTGCAGTTGTCTTCGCAAAATCTTCATAAGATCAAGCCAACTAAAAATTCCACCATGGGGGCTGGAAAGTTGGCTCAAGTCTAAGAGCATGCTGTTCTCACAGAAGACATGTGGTTGATTCTCAACACTGTCAGCAGGTGGCTAACAACTACCCATAGTTCCTGATTCCCTTTGGCCTCTGAATGCATGCAGAATATACAGCAACACACACACACACACACACACACACACACACACACACACACACACACACATGCCTGTGTGCAATTAAACATAAATAAATCTCTAAAAGAAAAACAGTTTGACTGGAGAGATGGCTCATCCATTAATAGTACTTGCTGCTTTTGCAAACTCCCGGAGTTCACTCCTGGTCCCATATTGAGTGTCTCACAACTACCTGTAATTCCAGCTCCAAAAGATACAACTTCCATCATCTTCTGGCTTCTTTGGACTCCTACACATAGGCAGTATACACTCACACAGACATGTATAAAACACATAAATAAAAGCAAAAGTAAATTTTAAGAAATGCTATGTAGGCATGGGAGAGGCTCATGAGGTCCAACCCCACTTGGGGAGTGTTTAGCAGTTGATGGCTGCTGGGAGACAGCAAGTCACTTTCTTTGTGTCTTGGCTACTGGTAGGTTTCTCATGCTCTACTAGATGAGCCTATTCCCTGCACACGTGGTCAGTGCTAACATGGGCTTAATTTAAAAGGAGTTGGTGAATTTCAGAGGGGGATATGTTGGGGACCTGGAGGGAGTGGAGGGAAGGATTGGAAGATGGTTATGACCAAGACATATTGTATACATATATGAGGTTTTTCAAGCATAAAAATAATTTACTTCTCAAATTGTATTCTCGGATGGCATATTTTGAAGAACTTAGAATCAAACTTCAATATATATATATTTGCATCTGAAAGGGAAATAAAACAGTGTATATATACTGTGATGATTTTGAGAAAAAGTTACATATTATGGTTTTAGTATTTGTATGAGTTTTCGAAGTTTCTAGTCTTCATTTTTTTTTGTCCCAGGTAGGAATTCCACTACTTGATGAAGGTGAAGGGGTTTAACTTGTTATTGTCTGATGTTAAACTATTGATGAAGGCTTCAGAAAATAGGACTAGAAAGTTTTACATGTATTGTAACATTATAATTATGTATTTTACATAGTTATACATAAATAAATGTATGTTTATATAATTATATATAACTTTCCAGTCATACTTTTTGAAGACATCATATATACATATATATACACATATATACATACATGTATATATACATATACATACACCTATATGTATATATACATATGTGTGTGTGTATATGTGTGTGTGTGTGTAATATTTTCTATATTCTTACACCTTCATAGCTAAACAGCTAAGTCAAATAGTATAACAATTATATGAACCTGGATACTTATAAAATCAGAGACAAGGAGAACTTGATGTCTGATTTTGTAGATAAAATATGTCTTGACTGTTTTAAACACCACAACTTGTAGTAGTCAATGGTTATTGTTTGTCACTAAAACAATCCTGCTTATGGCTGAATTGATAGTGTTATTTTTAAATCTCAGTTTTAAGATTTTCTAATAAAACAGAGATCATCACCATGTAGTTGAAAGCAGATTTTTAAAAATGTGAGTCTGGAATTCCCAGCCCGTCATTTTATTTTCTGGGTAAATAAAACTTAAAAAAAAAATGTTGATGGGTGAGAGTACATTTCTCCCTTCATTAAAGAAGCTTCTGTTTGCAGCAGCTGCAGATCATTGTAGAAAGCCTCAACTGGTCAAATGTAAAGCACAACTTGTTGTCAGATTCTCAGTTTCATCTGACATATCTACAACACAGCCCGTACACCTTCGGGTTCTTAGGCTTAAAGAACATTGTAGATGAGGGACAGAAAAGATTGTAAAACCTAGCGTACAATGGCATCTGCTGAGAGTGCTAATATCTTAGGCACACACACACACACACACACACACACACACACACACACACACACAGTGGAAAATGGTAGGGAAGAGAAGTTGGATCTGGGAGAAGTTGTGAGTTGGAGTAGGGAATGAATATGATAAAACTAGGTTGTATAAAATTCTCAAATCATCCCATTATTAGAGAAAAAGTACAATAAGGGATGCCAGGGACCCGCCAGAATCTTAGGGGAAGGAATAATCATTTCCATGGTTAGATCAGAAGTATGTGAGCCAAGACTAATTTTTGGAATCATCCTCTAAACAAAATTTCTTATCAAGAAATAGAAAAATATTCTGAGGATCTACAGCAGTATTTAGGAAGGTGACAAATTAGAAACTGGACAAGGTCTTTGTATAATGCCACAACAAATTAATATGCTTAAGATGCTAGAGCAAATGCTGATCCAATATTCTAATGCTTTTTTCCAAAGTATATTGCTCATTAAGTGCATTTATACTATAAATGATAGTTGTGCAATTCTAATTTGGAAGTAATAAATTAAGACACAGGAGGATAGAAAAGTGACTAAGAAAACACTTAAATTTTAATTGTAACCTGGTGTTAGAAAAAGTACCCAAGAAGCTATCATAGATAACTATACAATATCAAAGATATAATACATTTGACTATTTTTGAGAAATGAATTAAGTACTGAAAAAAACAGGTAAATGTGGGTGTTTCATGAACAAAGTAACTGTTAATTAAAGATAAAAAGTTTGAAGAGTTCTGAGAGCAGACTTTGGGAGAGAAGTCATTCTAAGCAGAAAGCTATGGAAGCAGATGTTGCTCAGGTTAAGGAATCTCATATTCTAACTAGAAGCACTTTGCATTTTTTCCAACTAGAATATATTGTCATTAAAAGGGATTCATCAACAGGATTTGTGCTGGAATACACTATTGATCCTCAATCAGCCAAGCAAACTGATTCACTTTCTTTTCTATAAGAAAAATTTCCTTACTTAGTGATGATTAAGTTGTATAAAATTTGACATCAAATTATTTAGAAATGTACCACAATCATCTCCCCAAAGTAGTACTTTACTCCGAGTGCATCCTTACATAGTCATTTCTTTTGTAGATCTTTAGGTACCTATCAAGGTCATGTTTGCCAACAATGGTGTCAGTTGCTAGCAATTACTGAGTTCCACATTCCAAGTAATGACCTCAATGTAGTTACTCATTGATTTATCTCAGTTACTCTGTAAAAGTTAAGTGGTTTGGCCCCATGGAGTTTGGCACCTCCATCTTTCAATCAGTAGCAACACTCTTCAGGCCAGACCTACCCTTTCAGCCCCTCTTTCCTTTACCTGCTATCCTCTTATCTCCCACACAGTGACTCTGTACATAGTACTACCCAGCATGTCCCAGTATTCTCCTCATTGTGAGGTATATGGGTTTTTGCATAGCCTTTCACCACTTAGGATTGTCCAGAAAATAAAGAACCTGCAGCTGGTCATATTACTTCTATATCATTCAATGTTGAGAGCAAATGGTAACTCTTCCACGAAGCCATATTTTGCTCTCCTTAGCTGTGCTCCCGTCACCTATGCTATTCCAAAGTTCTTTTTTTCTTGTTTTCTTTGTTGTCATTTCTTTCATATCATGAACCCCCTATCTCATATTTTACAAGTCTTAGTGATAGCCATCCCATGGCAATAAGGTCTCTGGATTTTGTGCAAAGGGGCACTTCTTGCTCATTTTCTACAGTGTGTTGTCTTTGTAATACACTATTAAAATTCATTACAATTTTAAAATTTGTTAATAGTCATACTTAATATTTCATTTACTTAAATCAGAAAATTAGGACAACTTATAACCAGACTTTTAAGCCCGTATATAAATGTTTAAGATTCAAAGTTTACCCAATCAATCAATTAAAAATGACTAGCAAGGGGCTGGAAAGATGGATCAGTGGTTAAAAGCACTGGCTGCTTTTCCAGAGTTAATTCCCAGCACCTATGTGGTGGCTCAGGATCTAATGCCCTCTTCTGTCAT
Organism: Mus minutoides; assembly: GCA_902729485.2. Lineage (NCBI taxonomy): Eukaryota > Metazoa > Chordata > Mammalia > Rodentia > Muridae > Mus > Mus minutoides. Next base: position 187,098 of record LR753597.1, on the reverse strand, counting down.
GCAGGCATACATACAAGTAGGGTACTTAGATAGATAGATAGATAGATAGATAGATAGATAGATAGATATTAAAAAGAAATCACTAGCAAGCTCAAAGGGTTTCTGAGCATATCTAAGTCTGAATACTAATGATAACAATGGTGCATGACAGTGTCAATATTAACTCACAATAAATGACAGTTGCTTGTGTCTTACTATGTTCCAGCATTTTAGAGTAAGATTGGGTAGGTATCACTAAAGTTCTTTTTAACGAAGTAAGACCAGGCTTATATATGTTGTCACAGTTCACATGGAAAGTCAGGGTTGAGATTCAGATTTTTAACTGCATGGGCCTGATGCTTCCAATACATTCTTGCCCACCACGGAACATCCGAGGTAGTGCTCAGTAATGGCTTGAGCATTGGATTGATTCAAGTCCTGCTTCTTTAATGAATTCTATGAACTTTTGCTTTGGTTCTCCTTTCCTAGATGTGCTGGGATTTGTTCAGGTAGTTGGGCAATCACTAAGGTCCTCTTACTTCTGAGTCTCACTCTTGGTTGACACTTACCTTATTTTGCTTTCTATTGTCGTCAAACACTATGAACAAAGCAAGCTGGGAAGGAGAGGGTTTATTTCATCATTCCTCATCATCCATCACAAAGGGTATTCATGGCAGGAAATCAGCAGGAATCTGGAGGTAAGAATGAAGCAGAGATGACCTAGGGATGCTGCTTCACTGTCTTGCTCCCTGTGGTTTAGTCAGCTTGTTATCTTATACAACACAGGAACACCTGGCCAGGGGTAGCACCACCTATGGTGGTCTGAGTCCTCTCAAACCACCTAATAATAAGGAAAATGTTATGCAGACTTGCCTACAGGCCAATCTGATGAGGTACTTTCTCAACTGAAGTGCCTTCTGGATTACTGAAACTTGTGTCAAATGGACAAACATGTGAATAAACAAAACCAAAAATACAAACAAAACAACAACAAAAAATGAAAAACAAACACACACCCCCACAAACCAAACTCAGGACAAAGCTAAAATCTCTTCATAGGTGTGTACCAAACATTACATATAGCACATGTCAAAAGTTGTAAAAAATAATTTAATCCACAGTGTTTATTTCCCACAACATAAAGGTGAAATATTTTTGCATTTTCCCAATGCATTTCTCAGTAATAACACAGCCACTAAAAATATTTTTGTTCATGTAGAGCAGTGTTAATATAGCTTAACAGAAGAAAAAGCACATTATCTCCCAGAAGAAAGGAAGAAAGCCTTACTTGTTATTAAAACGGAGCTGAAAATACAGCAATTATTATACTGCCCTTTCCCTAATTTGACTTAAATTAGTGATTTGATGTTATCAGAGGATATGAAATATGTTGTATGTGCACATAGGAGACAAAAGTATTGCTTGCTCATATGTGCGTTTATGACATTAATCTATCTCTCAATGATCTAATATAAAACAAACCATTTGGAAGCAATTTCATTGAAATACTTTCAGAAATGTTGAAATGAAAATATTAATCTTTCAGAAGTGTCATGTTGTTTTTTTTTTTAATCCCAGGAAGATAGGTTGAGGAGTACTGAGAATAAACAAGCAGCCAAGAAGACATAAACCAACGCATAAAGACAAGAGCCTACAGCCAAAAGTCCTCATCCCTCCCTCCTCCCTCCATCCGCTCTCCTTGTCAATAAATATTATGGAAAAACCAATGATAGAGTATAGTGCCAGGCTTTGATGTAGAAGAAAGGCTCTATCTAATTGAGTTTGTACACTGGCAATTTTCCTTAGGCGTAGATTTAATTCTTCAGAGGAGGTACAACCATAATAACAGGGTCACATGGACCCTTCTTAAGCATCTTCTGGATAATGAATTTATAGATTAGTGTCTATTCAACAGATCCTTCTCTCACACATGCTTCTGGCTCCTTCATACACCTGTAGTTTGGAGTACTCTCTTATTTCCATCTGCACTCTTCTTACAAAGCAATCGATAATAAGGAACTACGTTTAATATTAAAAGAACAATGACATACATTCCATGTAGTATGTACAGTCATTTCAAAGAAGTGTAATTGATGCCAGACATTATATGCTGTCATACAATAGAGCTAATTTTTAATTCATTGTATATATTTAAGGTATATACTACACAGTTTTAAAATAGATGTAGATAACAAAATAATTAAATTTCAGTAGTGGTTGGAAACAGGTTGTACTATGACTCTTTACTTTGATCAGTGTCTGAGCCTGTTAGCTGACAGCCACTTTGAAAGTCAGGAAAACCCAGGTTCCCCCATTCTGTAAGGTTGCCATCAGATACCAAATATACATGGCTCTGTGTGCCTTTACTGATGGTTGGGGTTATAGGAGTTCAGTATGTCCATTTTGACTAGCAGTGTAGGGACAAAATTAATGACATGTAATCCCTGATGCCTGCCTGTCCAAATGACATCCTCCACAGTGTCAAGAGTTGCTAGGAAGAAATGACAAGACTGTGATATTTTGGGGAAAACTCACACTTGATTCAAAATCAAGGTTGATAAGAAGCCTACAGTGATATATCAGTCCATTTGAGTGGATAGACAAGTATCCACTTCTTTTCTTGGAAATGCGACCTTGAGCATTTGTAGCTCAGAATATGCAGCCTCATGATGCATGAGCATGGAGCTCATCCAGAGTGTGTTTATCACATGAGATCTAATATGTCTCCTTGAAAGGCAGAGTCAAAACCCACATAAAATCATCAAGCTACAGTCTGGCGCTCATGGCAACATTTTATAAGACATGATAATTGTGTAGCTGGCTTGTTGGGCTGGCAGTTTTTCCATCTGCATTTTCTCTGAACTATAAAGGTGAACATGTTTCTTGCAATTCTTGTTTGTGTTTAGACTAGTTGCTTACACTGCTTGCCCCTGGGATCTCCTTGAGTAAAACAGGCATGAAGGTCCCTAGCTCTGCATAGAGGCATGAGGAAAGCCTAACTCACTTTCATCCTGGGATATTTATTGCATATATAAGGTGATGTTAGTCTATGCGGTTTTAATCACTTGGTAGTTTTGTTTCAAATCAAGGATCTGAAATCAGCTAGGCAAGTGCTCTGCCACAGACTCCCTGGTTATATTTATCCTTTGAAAGGATAAGCACTAGTTTCTAAGAGGTTTCTGGTTCCTGGTGATGCCTGTAGCTTATATTCATGGTTTGGAATGTACTGGCACTTTTAGGTTTGTCTATGGCACATTTGAAGTGTCTATCTTTTCCCAGCTGCTACTGATAGCTTCTTAAGTTGGTCCTGTCTACATCTATCAGAGTTTTCCCTGTTTAGCAACTGAAGAAATTAATATACAGAGAGGTGAAAGCAATTGGTCTATAGCCATGGTGATGTTTAATGGGGAGACTGGAGGTAAACACAAATCTTTCTATTTCTAAACCTGTATCGGTAGCTCAAAACCATCTTCATCCACACTAGTGAATCAGTGTGAGAGTGAAACTCTCCATTTAATTAATGTTCTGGGTGATAAAATATGTGTATGTGTCAGTCACAATTTACTACAAGTCTAACTATTTCAGAAGGGCAGTAGAATGGCAAAGGAACAGATAGAAATTCAAAATTGGGGAAAAAAACAGAACAAAGCAAAAGGATGGCCAAGCTGCCACCAGGTGGGAGGGATAATGTGTGAAATGCTTGTCTTCTCTCATTGGCCTCTGGTGGCACACGCCTTTAATCCTAGCACTTGGGAGGCAGAGGCAGGCGGATTTCTGAGTTCGAGGCCAGCCTGGTCTACAAAGTGAGTTCCAGGACAGCCAGGGCTATACAGAGAAACCCTGTCTCAAAAAAAACCTACCCCGCCCTCCCCCCCCCCAAAAAAGTGAGCTGAACCCGCCAGATGAGAGGTGTCCGGCCTGGTAGGGCTCTGATTGCCAGAGCAGGTGAGGGAGCCATCTTGTGTCCTGGGTCCCTCAGAGACCAGTCTGAGCAGGTGAGAGTGCGGATTGGAGAAGTGACACAGCTTCTGGGACAGGCAGAAGTGACACAGCTTCTGGGACAGACCCCTCTTTGGGCTCCAGACATCTGGGCACCTTCCCTGCCAGAGGAGAGGTGGCCGCCTGGGAGGGCTCTGAACGCCAGAGCAGGTGAGAGCCATCTTGAGACCCCGGTCCCACGGAGACCAGTCTGTGCAGGTGAGCATGCAGACTGCACAGGCAACACATCTTCTAGGACAGGCCCTGTTTTGGGCCTTCATCTTCAGCCAGGAGGCAGGTCTAAATGCCAGACCTCTGTGCACCTTCCCTGCAAGAGAAGAGCTTGCCTGCAGAGAGTACTCTGACCACTGAGAATCAGGAGAGAGCTGGATTCCCAGGACTGCTGACAGAGGCTAACAGAATCACAGGAGGAACAAGCTCCAACCAGAGACAACTATAAAAACTAACACCAGAGATTACCAGATGGTGAAAGTCAAACATAAGAATCTTACTAACACAAACCAAGACTGCTCTTCATCATCAGAACACAGCATTCCCACCTTAGCCAGTCCTGGATACCCAACACACCTGAAAAGCAAGACTCGGATTTAAAATCATCTCATGATGCTGGGAGAGGACTTTAAGAAGGGCATTAATAACTCTCTTAAAGAAATACAGGAGAATACTGCTAAAGAGGTAGAAGTCCTTAAAGAATTACAGGAAAGCACAACCAAACAGGTGATGGAATTGAACAAAACAATCCAAGACCTAAAAAGGGGAGTAGAAACAATAAAGAAAACCCAAAATGAGACAACTCTGGAGATAGAAACCCTAGGAAAGAAATCAGGAACCATAGGTGCGAGCATCAGCAACAGAATACAAGAGATGTAAGAAAGAATCTCAGGTGCAGAAGATTCCATAGAGAACATGGGCACAACAATCAAAGAAAATGCAAAATGCAAAAAGATCCTAACTCAAAACATCCAGGAAATCCAGGACACAATGAGAAGACCAAACCTACAGATAATAGGAGTAGATGAGAATGAAGATGTTGAACTTAAAGGGCCAGCAAATATCTTCAACAAAATTATGGAAGAAAACTACCCAAACCTAAAGAAAGAGATGCCCATGGACATACAAGAAGCATACAGAACTCCATATAGACTGGACCAGAAAAGGAATTCCTCCTAACACATAATAATCAGAATAACAAATGCACTAAATAAAGATAGAATATTAAAAGCAGTAAGGGAAAAAGGTCAAGTAATATATAAAGGCAGACCTATTAGAATTACACTGGATTTCTCACCAGGGACTATGAAAGCCAGAAGATCCTGAACAGATGTTAAGCAGACCCTAAGAGAACAGAAATGCCAGCCCAGGCCACTATACCCAGCAAAACTCTCAATTACCATAGATAGAGAAACCAAAGTATCCCATGTTAAAACCAAATTCACACAGTATCTTTCTACGAATCAAGCCCTTCAAAGGATAATAAAGGGAAAACACCAACACAAGGACAGAAACTACAACCTAGAAAAAGCAAGAAAGTAATCCTTCAACAAACCTAAAAGTAGACAGCCGCAAGAACAGAATCCTAACTTTAACAACAAAAATAACAGGAAGCAACAACTACTTTTCTTTAATTTCTCTGAACATCAATGGACTCAATTCCCCAATAAAAAGAAATAGACGAATAGACTGGCTACACAAACAGGACCCAACATTTTGCTGCTTACAGGAAACCCACCTCAGGGAAAAAGACAGACACTACCTCAGAGTGAAAGGCTGGAAAAGAATTTTCCAAGCCAATGGTCCAAAGAAACAAGCTGGAGTAGCCATTCTAATATTGAATAAAATTGACTTCCAACCCAAAGTTATCAAAAAGACAAGGAGGGGCATTTCATACACATCAAAGGTAAAAATCTACCAAGATGAACTTGCAATTCTGAATATCTATGCTCCAAATACAAGGGCAGCCACATTCATTAAAGAAACTTTAGTAAAACTCAAAGCACACATTGCACCTCACACAATAATAGTGGGAGACTTCAACACCCCACTCTCACCAATGGACAGATCCTGGAAACAGAAACTAAACAGAGACACATGGACACTAACAGAAGTTATAAAACAAATGGATTTAATAGATATCTACAGAACATTTTATCCTAAAAAAAAAAAAAAAAAAAAAAGAAGGATATACCTTCTTCTCAGCACCACATGGTACAAAAGGATGGACCATCCAGAGACTACTGCACCCAGGGATGCATCCCATAATCAGCAACCAAACCCAGACAGTATTGGATATGCCAGCAAGATTTTGCTGAAGGGACCCTGATAATAGCTCTCTTGTATGAGGCTATGACAGTGTCTAGCAAATACAGAAGTGGATGCTCACAGTCATCTATAGGATGGAACACAGGGCCCCCAATGGAGGAGCTAGAGAAAGTACCCAAGAAGCTGAAGGGGTCTGCAACCCTATAGGTAGAACAATATGAACTAACCAGTACCACCAGAGCTCATGTTTCTAGCTGAATATGTAGCTGATGTTGTCTTAGTTGGCCATCATTGGGAAGAGAGGCCCCTGGGTCTTGCAAACTTTATATGCCCCAATACAAGGACATGCCAGGGCCAAGAAGTGGGAGTGGGTGGGGAGGGGAGCAGGGTAGAGGGGAGGGTATAGGGAACTTTAGGGATAGCATTTGAAATGTAAATAAAGAAAATATCTAATTTAAAAAAAGAGACTATCACAAACACCCACACAAAAAATGTGAGCTGAGGGTCTTTTCCAGTTTACAAATATGAATCTGAGCAACAGATACTCTGTGGGTGAGATTTAATTTTGTTGATTCAAAAGATGCCTCAAGGCTTTTTAGCAGCTATGATGATCACCATGGTCATAAATGCTCGAGATGCAAGGAAATATTACATTCCTGGCTAAGAGAAGGCTATCTAACACAAACTTTCTTTGTTTTCAATATTTTTAAACTATTGCCAGGAGCCATAGTTCCCTTCAATTGTGCCATTTGTTTGTTTGTTGTTGTTGTTGTTGTTGTTTTTAGTAAAGGATCAGTTAGTAAATATTTTAGGATCTGTTTGTTTGTTTGTTTGTTTTGGGACTACATGCTCAGAATAAGTCACTCTAAAAGTAGCTGGAAAAGAAAAGATATAATTGCAGTCCAAAAGAACTATTTATTTGCTGGTATATATCTGGAGTTTTCAGATCCCTTTGCTAGGTGAGAGATCTACACAATTTTATGCAAATTTACTTACCTTCTCCGTGGCCAAAGAAAGAGCTAACAGCCTTTAATAACCATAGTGGTTCATTACCCGAGTCTTTTCTTTTGACATGCACGTAGATAATGTCATTAAAGGGTACAAGTAGAGCAGGAGCACATGCAAGTGAATCCAGTGTGAAAGAGAACATTTATATTTGAAGGAAAAGAGAATTCTCAGGTAGTTTCTGAAGATTTAATTAAGATGGTCAATTCAGCTGAAATTAACACTAAGGATTTAATTGACATATAGCCAGAACTCATTGATGACTATGGCCAGAATTCATATGTAAAAGAAGCTACAATAATCTTAGAGGAAGTAGCAGGTATTTTTTTCTTTAGTTACACAAGTTGTAAGAAACTAGCCAAAACAGTGCCAAGCGTTAAGACTGACGGAATATGCTCCATCAGCATGTTCAAACAATGCAAAGTCTGAACATCTGTCTAATTACCTAGGAAATAGAGTGTGAGATAACATAGAAGTGGCAATGGTAAAGCAGGAAAAAAATCGGGGTATTCTTCAGATTTCTGACAGTCACGATGGACACTGAATTTCTGGTTTAAAGGGAGTTCATAGCTTCACCTAAGTGCTCAAAGCCATTTATGAATTTATACCACTTTAAGCATGCTAAAGAGGAATTAGAAAGTGTAAGAGTTTTACTGTGAAACATCTTTCTTACTCCAAATTTAGAATATTGAAAATGAATTTTCCCCTTTAAAGAAAGAAAACAAGTTAATCAATTAAATAATATTAGCTTATTTATTCACTTATGGAGATAGTTAACAAAGCCATTGCTTCATGCATGCAAGGGCTCTATGAACTGATGATATATCAGCCTTCATTTAAAAACATTTAATATGCAAATAATGTATGCCCACAGCATCCAAACAATTGTACAAAGCAGAGATTTTTGGGGTGGTGTACACCTTTGGACCTTCTTCTTAGATGAACCGAGAACGTCACAACCTCATTTCCCCCATATTTTAAATTAGTTCCATAACAAGTATTGTCAATAGTTATCATGATGGCTAAAGGTATTCATTTGGGAAAGCATCTGATAAAGCAGATGACACTCTCATGATTGTTGACAGTAAACGATTTCAAGAGCATATGTATTATGAAAGTTTGGACAAGAGTGTTCCCTAAAAGATGAATCACACATAATACTGACAATGAGTTTCAGTCACTGATAGTTCTACATCCTTGAGTTGTTTTGATATTCTCAGAATTCCTGTAACACTTACCTCTAAAGAAGCAAACCAAATTAAACCTATATCCTGAACTCATACACCATTAAGGGGGGCTATGTGAAGTGTGTATCCAGGGAAGAAGGGACTGATGATAGTAAAGAATGCCATGTGATTGCAAAGGAGCAAACAGTAAATCAGACTGGAGTCTCTTGACAGCTTTTTAGGGAATTTTAAGATAAACTAAATATCTTAGGTAAAAGTGATAATATATCAGTTCATTTCTGTGACAAATATGGATTGTCTGTTAAAATTGATGGGGAGAAGAATGCTATGCAAGCATCTTCCTTTCACCATGACTGAGCTATTTTATGAGAGAGAGAGAGAGAGAGAGAGAGAGAGAGAGAGAGAGAGAGGACAAAACTAGCGATTCTGTGCAGTGAGTTGAGGAGTATTCTCAAGGTTGTCTGTTTGTAATATTGTTCAGGAATACAAGAACATATCTGTCTCCATGAGACTTACATGCTCATATCAACCATCACTATTTGAGATTGGAAAACTCATTGCCTGTAATTCACTTGGAAACATTCACTATCCCATTGCCACATCACCTACTAAAATCCAGGATCATCTTATAGCGTTACCAACAGATATCATCATATGAGCAATATTCTACCCAAGCAGCACATCATAATAACAGTTTTAAAGCAAAATCTGTCATAGGAGCACTATAACCAGCCTTACGAGGCTAATAAAGCCATTTAGCAACTGTTCCTGATTCAAATTCAGGTGAGAGAGATCTACCACTCATGCTCTAGAACCTACCAGCCATTATCCTGAATACCAGAGTCAACCAGGAGTATCTCACCCTCTTCATAGCCACAGGCTCCTCTCTCTCTCTCTCTCTCTCTCTCTCTCTCTCTCTCTCTCTCTCTCCACAATTATCTCTTTTCCACAGACAACACATATTTTTGCCCAGATACCACCTTATTATGTAAATTATGTTCCTCTAAGATCTTACCTCAATGTGATGGCCCATCTGTAACTCTCTTTACCATTACAGTTCTAGTACTTTATCCCAATTCACTGCCATCCAAGGGCTCTGAGTCCTTTACCAGCCAGGAAGAGTGAATCCTACACCAATATAGCCAGTTCTGTATCTATATGCAGGGCCTATCATCTCAAATCCTTCTTCCTGGACAACATAATCTTAATAAGACATGATATAGACAGTCTTACCACAGATACACATAGTTTGTACAGAAAGTATGAGAAGGAAAATGGAAACTGAGTGAATCTTTAATCATACTTTCAGTGTTCATCGAAGGAAAAAGATCTCTTCTAAAGTGACAAAGGAATGCAAGAAAGTTTGGAGTTTCAAGTGGTTCTGCATCATGACATTAGAATATATTCCAACACTGTCCTGCAGTGCAAACAAGTGGCCCAGTTTGAAACAGCAGTATTTCAGCAACATTTTAGGGGAAACACATAGAGTTTCTTTTTTCCTTTTTAAAATGTTTTACCACAATTTCCCCAAGGTTATAATAAAAAAAAGTAAAATAATGTATATTTAGGACAAACCAAATTAAGAAGACTTTGCTTAATTCTCCTCCCCCCTTAAAAATCAAGTTTGCATTAATTGGATGAAAACTAAGTGATGTCATAGCCACAAGTCAAGGTGGTTAATGACAATTCTTCATTCCTAAGGATTCTACTGTGTGGGGCTTCCCAGCTGTGCCTCCATTCTAATGATTCCCTCATGAACAAGCAGGAGTGTTAGGGCACAGCATGTGGGCTTTCCTATCCATTTTAGTGCCTGCTTTGGAAAACTTTTGCCCCTCCCAAAAGTCCTCTTTGTTCAAAGTTCTCAGTATCTGCTTTGATTAGAGGAAAGTCAAATTCAGATCTTCTGGTGGTGAGCCCTGAATAATCCATGTACCCTTTGCTTCCATTGTTTAAAGAACAGTAAAGACCATTTTATGAAATCACTACATTCTACACTAACACATTATTTAGCCAACAGACCCTTAGCAAAGTAGCGGATTTTACCATAATATATATTTTATAACATATTGTATTATATTATTAATTTTCACCACATTAATTATCAAACTCTTGGCTGTCTGCCTATTAAAGAAGTGCTATACCATTAAGATACATTCTTATATACATATAATGTCTGCATACACACACATATATATTATATATTATATATTATGTATTATGTATTATGTATTATGTATTATGTATTATGTATTATACATTATACATTATACATTATATTATATTATATATTGTATATTGTATATCATATATCATATTTTGTATATCATATATTGTATATCATATATCGTGTATTATATATTTATTATATTTATTATATATTATATATTTATTATATGTTATATAGGTACATATGGATGTATATAACTATATATAAGTATAAATACATATATGTATACTTATGTATATATTGCTATGTAAATGTCTATATACAATTATGTATATATAATATGCCTACTCATGCATTATATACTGTGAAGGGTTACATTGATTGTCTTCTTGACAGCATGTAGAGCCACCTAATAGACAAACCTCTTGTAAAAGGTTTTCTAAATTCGATTGATCCTCATGGTAAGACCCACTTTAATGGTGGCAATAGCATTCCATGCTATGGAGTACTAGACTGAAAAATAATGGAGAAAGCAAGCAGGACACTAGCACTCACTGCTTTCTGCATCCTGATTTTGGAAGGAGTGTGACAGGCTGCTTCATGCTTTGGGAACCATGGGTTCCCTGACATGGTGAGGCATACAGAGGCTACTACAGCCATGGTCCAAGAGGCTAGGCTGCAAGTATCAGGCCGCAGAACTTGCCATCTTAAACCATGTGGTGCTGGTCTTCGGGCATGACAGATGCGATATTCAGTATGTCCTGGAATCTTACTCCATATTTCCTGAGACATGCTAATGCCAGGTGTCCAAGGCTGGCTTGAAGTTCCTACAAGGAGGTCCTATGAGGCCAGGATGGGAGGCTGAGAAAATGAGACAAGTTATAGTGAAGTGCCAGAGTGTGAAGATGTCCAAACTGTGTGACATCTGAGGAGGAAAGCTGCATATAGAAATGGACTTAGTTCAAGTGAGAAGCTATTTGTGCCATAGACATCAAAGTTGGGGTGGGGCAAGGCTAATTAAACCCTTTGGAGCTTAGATGATTCCATTTTGAGCTCCAGATGCTGTTTTTCTTCCTGGGTTTTGGGCTGATCCTTTGCTGTTGTGCTTCCATTCCTTCTTTGTGGAATAGGGATATTTATTTTGTGACAATTTATTCTTGTGTTGTGTGACTTGATTTTTTATTTTAGAAGAGCTCACATACTTAAACAGTTGTTATGTTTCAGAAGAGTGAAGAGTCTCAGATGCATGTTTAAGATGGACAAAGATATACATTTCTGGGGGGTCAGACGTCTACTAGCAGAGATACTAATGCCCAAAACAGACATACATGTGATAGAATCCTCAAGTCTCTAAGTAGAGTTGAGCCCCAGTAGCAGAGACAGCAAGACAGGAGCTCTGAAGAAAGTAACCATGGCAGCAGCAGGAGTCTCTTTTCTAAGGATGGAGATGGTTTCACAGCAGGAGGATGCATGGCCACTGATACCTCCTTTGATGTAAACTCAATTCTCTAGGTGAGAAATCCTGTCACCTGGAGGACTATTGGCTAGATATTCATAGACACTGTTTCAGTGGGGTGCTATCTCTATCTGTTAGAAGGGAAGCATTGTGCCCTGCAGAAGCTGGTATTCTAACATTACAGTCTTACAAAGAGACTTGAACTTTTAAACAGTGGTCCAACTCTTAATGACTATGGGGACTTTTGATGTCAGGCTGAATGGATTTTGCATTATGAGGTGGCCATGAGCCTGTCAGAGAAAGAGAAGAAGGTTATAACTTGGTAGTGATGTGGTTTTGGCTGTTCCATTGACAAGAGGCAGACGTGATGTTTTGTAGTGATTATTAACTACAGAGACTAGACAATCACCTAAGCCACAGCTTCCTGGTTATGCTTACAAGGCATTATTTAGATTAAGTTAGTTGAGGTGGAGACAACCTACTTTAAATGTTGGCAACACTATTCTGAGGGTCCTAGACTAAATTCAGAGGAGAAATAGGGCCAAAGAGTAGAATTCTCTTCTCTGCTTTTGGACTGCAGACACAAAGTGACCAGCTACCTCTAGCACTTGTGGTCGTACATTTCCTGCCATGATAGGCTATCCCCTGGAGTTGGGAGGTAAAATAAGCTCTTCCCTTCTTGGGTTGCTTTTGTGATGGTATTTTCTCACAGCAACCAAAAAATAGCAAAGAAATACATTTGCGTATCTTTGATGTAACTGTAACTAAATTCTCCAGCTCATTAGAAATGTTGCACAGAATTTACATGGTCACTTAAATATTTCCTACGTTTCTACAAAAGAATCTGCAATGAAAGTCATTAAATGGGATGCAATTTGTAAGCCTTTCAGTAAATAATGATTCTCAGCTGGATTTCTTTAAAGGAATATTAATGCAAACATATGTAACTAGCATTGTAAGAAATTAGCCTTGCTGGCTTAGTCTTGAATCAATCATTTTAAGCTATGCATTAGAGTCCTTGCTGATACAATTCTGTCTCAGACAGCTCAGCACAAAGTGTGGGATGAACGCAGTGGCTTTGAGTATGATTTGTGTGAAATGCCCTTAGCAATCCAGGTTTCCTGGGATTGCTGGGAATGATCAAATCCACGTGTAGAGAGTTGGGGATATAGTTCAGTGGTTGAGTGCTTGCCTTGCATGTGAGAGACTCTGGGCTCAACCTCCAGGACTACAAAACAAAAATCAAATAAAGCGAAAATAAAACCCCATACATAGAAAGAAAGACTGGTGATGTTCAATGTTCAGTAGCTAATTACTAATTACTAATGTGTATGCTCTTGGACATGACAGTAAGGGATGAGTCCAATTTCACCCCACCTAGAGCTGGATTTCTGATAAAGGAGCCAGATTGAGTTATGGTGTGGGTATGGTTGTGGTATGTTCCAATCTGCAAGACCCAATTTAAGTTGGCAAGGTTTGAAATTATTACGAGGCACTTTCAAGTTTTCTTTCACACTGTTATTGGACTAGTTCAACAATATTTTTTTCTGAGGTTAGGGTATTTATGCAAATGTGCATACTTACTTTATTAGTTGTAAGACACTGCTTTAACAGCAAAGACTAAGTCATTACCAAATGACAGGTAAGGATTTGGTTAAGAAAGATTGGGAGAGGCAATAAAGCAGACTTCTTAGGCATTGGATTAGACATGTCTACTGGTTCTGGGGAAAACCAATGCAAAGAGCTTCACAAGGTTTTATAGGCTTATGGCCATGCCAAGATCTAAGAGGCTCACTGTGGAAATCACTGGGTGGAGTTGACACTGTGTAGTCACATCTGACTGTGATTTCATCTACCTTCCTTTATCCCACAAGGGCTCCTCCTCACCTCTACTTTCCATTTGAGCAGCACATTAAAAAAAAATCTTTCTCAGGGATGGATTTGATTAGTTGCTACTTTATGGTGTGGTTTAACTTGTTATTCCTGATTAGGTTAAGATTCAAGTTTGTAGTCAGTACAATGTACAAATAGTGCTGTGTCCGACCTATCTCGTGGTATCAATAAGTATGCTGTCAGACTAATTCCCAAGTCATTTTCTAGGTGATGTCAGATTGATACATTTGTTATAAAATTTCCCACCGACCTTTCACAGAATAATTTTGGTAGTCATGCATAAAGGCTGCCTCAGCCTATTATTTATGAAGAGATACCAAAATCTTTCTGAAGGGATGATACTCATTCCATCTAAATGTGGGAAATGGAGTGGGTTAAAAGTTTGAAAAAGGTAGCTAACTGCACTGGGCATGCTCAGTATATCACCAAGCAAATGACAAAACAATTAAGGTGAACAAACCTGTGCAGTGTTTGTAAGGATATTTTGTAAGGATATTTTGTAAGATGGTTTTCCATTGTTAAACAGTTAAAACATCTCAGCGCTGGGGAATGGGCAAAGCTGTAATGTGGAACAACTCTATCAAAATGACTTAACAAACACAGAGCAGATGCCACGCCCTGTTCCTTGGCAGACAGTCTAGTGAAATTCAGATCGTTTCAGTTTCAGATTAATCTCAAATAAAATTCTAAGGAAGATAATTGGTGACAATTAAATCTTATTAAGTAAATGTTATAACAGATCTTTTTTCTAATGTAAATGTTTAGTAAAAATGAATTATAAAAGTGAAAGTGTCTTACTATTTTCAATATGTTTATGCTGTAGCAACCATCAAAATGGTTGCAACATCTCCAGGAAAAAAAAAAAAACAAAAAAAACCCAAAAAACAGAAAAACAAAAAACCTAGGGACTAAGGAGACTTGGAGAGATGGTTCAGTGATTAAGGGCAGTTGTTGCTCTTGCATAGGACCTGAGTTCAATTCCAGCATCCGCATAGCAGCTAATAATCATGCAACTCTAGATCCATGGGATCTGAAACCCTCTTTTGGCTTCTGTGAGCATGACATGAATGTAGTGCACAGACATACATGTAATCAAAATACTCATAAATGTAATATATAATACATCTTTTAAAAAAACAAGCAATTATAAAAGCAAAAATAAAGCAAAAATAAATAAAAATGACTCTTTATTCTACGCTTCTTTCTACCTTATTCTTCACAGCTCCCTCACTTACATGATAGAAACTACAAATGCCTCAAGCCATTATTCCAAATGGAGTATATTGTCACTCATGCACTCTCTTGATGCACAGGAGGAAGGACCAGTCTTTCCTTCTAGTGAATTCACAGGGAAGTCATTTCTTGATTCCCTTGGGAGGTCTCAGTGGAGAAAGATGCTTGTACTGTAAAAATATGACCATTGTTCTGGCCTATAAGATCCTTGAGAATATTTCTTATCCATCTCTCTACTTTATTGGCAATCTCAGTGCTCTCCCCACAGTAAATAATAGATAATAACTGACTTTGCTAAATATGTTTGATTAAGTCTACATACAAATCTATAAAACTTACCTATGCTGGTTAGATTTTTGTAAACTTGACATACACTGGAGTTGTTTTTTGAAGGAGGAACTTCAATTGTTAAAAGAAAAGACTGTGGAGGCATTTTCTGATTAATTATTGATGTAGGGGGTTCCCAGCCCATTGTGGGTGGTGTCATCCCTAGTCGGTTGTTTCTGCATTGTATAAAAGTCAAGCCAGTGCCTGACAACTACAGAAGTGGATGCTCACAATCATCTATTGAACTGAGCACAGGGTCACAAATGGAGGGGCTAGAGGAAGGACTGAAGGAGCTAAAGAGGTTTGCAGCCCCATAGAAGGAACAACAATATGAACCAACCAGTACCTTTCCCGCTTTAGGACCTCTGCTTCATGTCCTGTCTCCAAGTTTCTGTTTGAGTTCTGTCCTGACTTCCTTCAAAGGTAAACTATGATGTGAAAATGAAATAATTTTCTACTCCAAGTTGTTTCTGTTCAATGTTTATCCCAGCAGCAAAAAAAGCTCAGGCATTGCTCTTTCTCTAGAAAGGTAGAAAGCGACAACTTTTCCCAACAGTTTGCTTTCTCAACACACACCGTCCTTTCCACCTTATTATCTACAATAGAGTATATATTTAGAAATATTTCTTTCTTTTTCTACCAAGAGAATTGAAAATGTTTTCTTTCTTTTTCCTTTTCTGTTTTGTTCCCTGGTCTTCCCAGCCTCAG
Organism: Mus minutoides; assembly: GCA_902729485.2. Lineage (NCBI taxonomy): Eukaryota > Metazoa > Chordata > Mammalia > Rodentia > Muridae > Mus > Mus minutoides. The sequence goes on along the minus strand of LR753597.1, from coordinate 170,885 downwards.
TCAGTGCCTAGGATATTGCCTAATACATAACGACTGACAAACCTTTAAAGAACCTGTTTATATGAAGGGTTGGAAGAATACACTCTCTGTCCTTTTCTTTGATTCCATATTTTATTCAGTGGCTCAGAATTTGCTTTTACTGCTTGTAAGATCTCCTGTGTGTATTGAGAAATGCTCTCAATTTAAGCATTTTAGATCTTTAGTGCTTAACTAACACAACTAAAACCCGTTCTCTGCGTAGCTAAGAAATACCTCTAGGGGATTGCTCTGTGCGTTTGTGGGAGGTATTTAGGAATTCCTCTTCCTCCTTTTTATTCCATGTTGCTCCTCCTAGTCCAGAACTGCTCAGTCATTTCCATTGATTACCTGCTCAAAGGGTCCATATAGCATGGTCTTTGGCTTCTCACTCCTTTCTAAGTATAGACACTGTTCCTTCCCCTGTTCTCCACATTACTGTTGGAAGTTGGAGACCATGAGAGCCATAAAGAGTCAGCAGAGCCAGCACCATGGGAAGAAGTCTGGTCTTGCCCAGTCACTGTGGAGCCCACCCCTTCAGGCTTTTCTGTAGCCCCGGCTCTCCCACTTTTCTGGAGCACACTCCTTCAGCCTTGCCCTAGTCTGCCCTCCCTGGCTCTCTCATTTCTTACCTAGGAACTTACTTGAGCTCCCCACCAAAATCAATAATATCAGAGGATGATTGAGGCTTGGACAGTATTTTATTTTATCAAAACAGCAACTAGACCTGAAGGAAACTTTCTGCTGTGCTGGCACTTTCCATAGTCAATAACTTTCCTTCTGAGTTAGGCCCAAGTATTACTTTTGAAAAGTTAAAAACAAAACAAAACAAGACCAAAAAAAAAAAAAAAAACCCGCATTAAAAACTTTTCTCAAATAACAACAGGCAATTCTTCCTTTAGAAATAGTCTGATAAATTTTGAGTCAATCATAGAATGTTTTTTTTCTTTAGAAGGAAAAGCCTGAGGCGAAAGAGGACTTGGGGAGGTAATGTGCATCAATGGTGCAATCCTGAGCAAGCTACCTGTGTGGGTGATGAACTTGATCCTACTGGCAATAGTTTCTAAAGAACTGTCAGACATGTTCCAGCACTATCCAAATTAATTAGATGATCTTTATCTACTTAGGTTTTACAGTGAAATGATGAATTTCTAACATTTCCAGTATTGCCCATGTGAGCCTCAGGCCCGTGTCACAGGAAGGTGTGCAGACTGATTGCTGCCATGGTAGTTGAGGTAAACAGTTTGCTCATAGTACAATATGAAGTTATTAAATGTAGAAGTTTAGTGCTGCACATGAACTTGGAATTCTGGCTTGAAACTCAACCTTTTGCTGTTACTTGGCTGCAGGATTCTGGGAAAATAAATTTCTTTACTTGTCTGAGCCTATATATCTTAACAATCAATCATAAATTATTTTAGTTAAATAAATTGAATTCTCAAAGCATATTTACTTTTGGCAAAATAATAGTAAACTAAATATCACCCATAAAATCAATAGATTAAGTAGGATCAGACTTTTACTGATATTCGAAAGCAATTTAATTGGCACACAAAATAGTGGAACCAAGCATTGAATAGGCACATCAAACAGAACAGTGATAATCATAATATGTAAATTTAAATTTAAAAGGTCGATAATTGAGTTTATTGTAGAAGTTAAACTCAAAGAATAATGGCATACTTCTCTAGGAGTATAAGAAGCTTTCTTAGGAGTGAATGCAAATTCTCAACATGGGAGCAGGTCCCTACACTCCTGTCTGTCTCTCATCCGGTGAGTTATGTCAAATGTAGGTACATGGAGTATCTTATTGCCTGAGGAACATCTTGAAAGCATGTAAGAAGCCACACCATGAATATGGTTGCATTCCTTTATTTTTCCCATGGACTTAAGATTCTTTCCTCCCTCTAAATCTTTCTCAGACTGATGATATCTTATACTTTCTTTTCATTTTGTCTCCATCTCTCCCCCTCTTTCCTTCCCTCCCCACTGCTCTCTACTCTCTCTCTCACACACACAGACAGATATTCATAAGTACCACCCATTGATTTCATTTACTGTTGCTCATCTGCTTATGTGTTTAGAGCTGTTTGCTTAGGATTGGATCACCTATCAAGAGGCTCATCTCTGGAGAAGACTAATTCCTCCTTTTGTCGATAATTATTCATGGTATATAATAACCCTTTGCCGTATTATTGTCTCAACAATCAAGGGCTGTAATGGAAAGAAAATTGAGTAGTGAGGTGTTAATGATCCCAAATTTCTAGGAGTAAAATATAGCCACTAAAGCAAATCGACACCCAGGACTGGAAATTACTAAGTTTTCATATTAAACTCTAAAAGAAAGATATGCTAGTGTAGTAGTGGCATAAATGGTATAAAAGTAACCACCCATTTTAATTGGATTTAAGGCCCACTTCAGGAGATGGAACCCATATCTGACACTGATAAAGTAGCTAAAACCTTGAAACTAATTAGGTCATAGTCTCTAGGGGTAAATCTATGACTATTATTCTATTGAATGAACATAGCAATAAAATTACTTCTGTCATAATCCTATATTCATAGATCAATGACCTCAATCTGCTCAGAGAAGGTTCTTTATGTCATAGGTTGACCGAATTGTAATTAATGTAGAAAACCACAATGGGACATTATGTAGAGATAAGAGGCTTAGGAGCACTCAACCTTAAATGGGATGTCTTTATCAAATACCTCTTCTAAATGCTCAAGGAACTATTGTAGAAAAGAAGGAGGAACGATTGTAAGAGTCAGAGGCAGTAGATAACTCCAAGGTCTTGGTGTCTTCCATGCACAAAAGAATCGATACACATTATGAACATATAAAGACAGTGATGGCATGGACAATTCATGTTCTGGTTCAAACCAGACAAAATCCCAAGACAAAGAAGGAGAATTAGATCCAAAACCTCACCTTTAATAAAGAAGATATTTGTAACTGATAGTTACTGGGAAAGGAAAATCAGTTTTCTCCAGTGGAATGTCACTGGGGATATGAACCACAATAGAATTTAGGAGTAGTTGACCAATATAAAACAGACTCCATGTATTTTTTTGTGTACTTTTTATTTTGCTTTGTTTGGGTATATATATGTGAGTATGTATATTATATATATTATATGATATATAATAGATATATATGTATAACACATGTGTACATATGTTACAACATGTGTTATATGTATGACACCTATATGTTATATATACAAAATAATATATACATGTATATAAAATATGCATATATTATATATTATATATACATATATGCGTATGAAGGAAAATTAAAAGCACACTAACTTACATATATATGTACACATACATACATACATACATACATACATACATACACATGCATACACTCACATAGGATTTTTGTGTGTTTTGATTTTCTTTTTTAAGAGAGTGAGAAAGAAAGAGCAAGCTATCAAGTATGAGCATGAAGTTGCATGGGGTAAGGAGGTGGGTGTTACATGAAGAGTTGGGACGTGGGAAAATAGATAAAAATATTTGCATGGAAATCTTTAAAGAATAAAAAAAGGGAAGAAAAATATTTTCTCATGAAGTGTCAGAGTCAATGAAGCTTCACTGAATTCTATTTCAATCCACTCATATATACCCAGGTGTCTTTATCAATAGGAACTTAACCTTTCATTTACAATGCACAACCAAGTGCAACAGGTATAATCTATAATATTTTGGACAAGAACTCAAAATATGGCTTCTCATGTCTGCTTTTGGAGTTGTTGTTAGATGTTCTATAACTCTTGAGAAGCCTTTTTTAACTCAGAGGTGAAATTTTTACTTGAACTGTATATATGTATATACTGACTTTCATCATGTATTATAGGCATTTTTAGATAATTAATACTATGATTTCTTTGATGATCTTTCATGTTATTTTGCTCTCCTCCTTCAATTTTTTTGGGGGGTATTTATCTCGCTACCCCCTTCCTAAATAAAGCCTTCCAATTTCCCATTGCCCCTGTACCCTGCCTTCACTATCCAGTGAAGGTTTCTTTTCAATCCTCATTCCTTGGTTTGTGTGGTTACTCCAGGTTGTATACTCATGTCTGGAAAAATTACACAAAATATGATTGTGACAGAATCCCTTCAAACAAATACAAACACATAATATATGAACTGAACAGGTTTATTTGCATATGTAGGAACACATAGACATGTATACATGCACACAAGCAAACAAAAAAGCCATGAACTTGAAAGAAAGTTGGAGGGGGGATACTTGGGAAGGCTTGGAAGGAGAAAATAGAATGAGGAAAAATGATATAATTTAATATCTCAAAAAGAATTTTAAAAGTTAAACAGGAAAAATAATAAAAGGAAAGTTTCTCCCAGGCAGGGGATAGAGAGGTAAAGGCTCTTCCACAAGCATAAGAACCTGAGTTCAGCTCCCAAACCTGCATACAGTGTCAGCTGTGTGCATGCATAGACATACACAGACATACATGCACACACACGCACACACATGCACATAGGGACACATATATACACACATGGACACACATACACACACACACACACTTGTACATATGGACACTCACACAAACTCACACTCACATGTTCACAAAGATGGAGACACATACATATACATGTACAGACATACATACATACATACAGACAGACACACACATGCACACACACACAATTTACTCACACAAATCCAGAGTTTTCTCTTAAAATATTGTAACATGTGCTTCTGGGTCAACGTAACATATACACCAAATAATGCACTCAACTTTCTTTTGTCAAAAGTTTCAGGAAAATGGCAAAATAAAATGTACTTTAAGAATTATTTTATATGCATTTCAGTCACTTGAAATACTATTATTAGTATAAGACACTCATAGCTACAAATGCAAAACCAAACCAAAACAAAATGACTTAGCTCTTGTAAGCACACTCAGCTTTTCTGGGGAGCATATTTTTACAAGCAGGGGAGTTGACACTGTTGTTAGTGAGTGGTCACAGAAGAGACATATGCTGTCTCTGTGAATAAGAACACTGTTCTGATTCTGCAACCAAGACAGCTACTTAAGCTTTTACTGGCCTTGCCTAGTTAATAACATTTCTATAGTTCTTTTGCATTTTTTTCACATAAAAAGGTCTGTGATGACCGATAGACAAGCATTAACCCTAAATATTTATAAAATTTCAAGGTTCTCTTTCTCTACTAACCTCATGTCAATATGTCATGACATTCTGAGTATCTCTGTTTACCCACATGTATGCAACACATGTGAGTACGTGCACATTTTACTTGAACATATGATTACAAAAATTTCAGTAAGCCTTCTGGTCTCTAAGACATTATTTCAGTGGAACTAGGAAAACTCCTTTACCATCCTCCATTTTCTTTTTCAATGACAAAGGCTTAAAATGACACTTTGGGTGACTCTTTGCTTTGGTTCAAGTGTTAGTCCTCTTATAATTACCCCAAGAGAGGTGATAGCTCCTGTCATATCAGATATTGAGTGTCTATGATCCAATTTGTCAGAAATGCTTAGTTTGAAGAAAGAGGGTAGCTGGTGAGGACACTGAGCACCCGGAGAACAAGGATAGAGTTACCATTTACTGTTAGATGAACTCAGAGAAGAGGGATTGGGCACATGCAGGTTCTTTACATAGATGAATGGAATATAAGTAAGACTCTGGAATCATTGAAGCTTTTATTCGTCCTCTTTATTCAGTAGACATTCTGACATCATAGATATTGAAAAACAAAAGGACATAAATAGCCTTTTTTAAAAACAGGGATGATGATGGAGCTAGTCAGCTTTGGGTTATAAGAATGATGATGTGATTAACCAGTTTTTGGTTCTATCACAAGATAGTTGAAAGTCATGAACATGTAGGCTCTATTACAAGGTTACGCATCCTCCCTTCCTTTGGATTCTGCGGAAGGCAATGCACCATGGTAGACCCACATGACAGAGCAAACTGCTCACTTTCATGAGCCATAAGAATGACAAGACTGGCTGTGGTGTCTGAACTCACTTTTGGGACACATTCCCAACGACCTGAAGAATTTCTCAGTAAGCCTCACCTCCCGGCTCTACCACCTTGAGCAACATGCCTTCAGCACGTAGAACTAGAAAAACACTTCTGCAAACTGCAACTGTGTTACAGAAAAAAGAGCAATTCCCACACTCTGAGAGAGAAGATGAGATTCATGTTTCTTAGATCAGGCACAGGGATTAATCTTCTCCATTTCCTTTAGAAGGGAGAGTATAAAAGCTTCAGATAGGGCTCAGGATAGCGTGCCAGTCCAAAGAGCTGAGTATACTCAGAATTTAAAGTATGGTTCCTGTGTAGTCTGACTGCTCCCTATATACTTAATGTGACAATGAAACAGACCATGAAGTGTATGACAAAAAGGTTATTTGAGGTGTCATATTATACAGTGTAATAATGACTCTTAGAAAGGTGTGAATGGAAACTAAAAGACAGCAACTCTGGACTTTCCAGACAAGCCCGGCAGTATAAACAATCAGAATATCATTTAGCTTCAGCTGGAGTCCTAATTCTAAACAACTTACACATTCTCAGAGTTACAGGGAAAAACCCCACTGATGGCTAAATAAACAGGGTGTGCACATGATTAATGTTTTAAAACAGCAAACACTTCACATGTGTGCCTTTCCTCTAACAGACTGGGCAACGAGACCTTGTTTGCAGTCTGTGTTTTGTTTATTTATTCTTATGTTGGATTCCTCTCTTTCGCTTTACCTCTCATCTCAATTTACTCTAGGGTGCAAAGTGAAAATGTCTAAAATAAGTGAAAAATCTAACACAATGACAAGATTTAAGACTAAGCACTAACCAAATCATCAGACATAATTTTTCAGCAAGATAAAAATGATGGATAAAAGGATAGCAATAGTAGCTGTTTTCTTTAGACACACTTAAAATTAAATTATATATTTCTAACAAAAATAATAATCCAAAGCAATTCAGAGCCTAAGAAGTGATGGGGATCTGTTTGCTTCTTATCCTGGGAATACAGGGACAATGAGAGACCCTAAGCAGGAGTTATCTCTTGTAGACTTGAACACTCTTGGTCAGTAAGCACGTGTGAATCTAAGGACTTGGTGCCATGTTGCTTGTAAATTGGTGTGTAGGTTTTATACATGATAATGGTTCTAATTGAGAAAAATTTTCTATAAGCATATCATGTACTTTGGCTGTACAACTCACACCCTGTTAGCCTTCATTTTCTCTTTCTGCCCTTTCTTGATAGTCCTTTTCCTTCTAGAAAGTATGACTTCTACTTTCATGTGTATGTGATTTAATATAGCCATATAAAATCTAGGCTCCACACATTGTTAAATAAAAAACAAACTAATATTTGTTTTTTTTCTCAGTCTGACTTACTTAAGTTAATATGATCATGTCTAACTGCATCCCTTTTTTCCTGTGAGTTTCATTCCCCTTTACAGCTGAATAAAATTCCAGTGTGTACATATACAACAATTTTAATCCAACCCCTTATTGACTATTACTTAAATTTATTCTATAATTTGTCCATGTAACTGAAATAAACACCGATGTGCAAGTATGTCTGTTATATGCCAGCTTGGAGTCTATTGTGAAATTATGAGAGAGTGCTGTAGCTGGGACTTATAGTAGAACTATTTTAGGATTGGGAGAAACATCATACTGATTTATATGGTAACCAGACTAATTTAAATTCCATCATCAACTAAATGTTCCAATTTTTCCACATTCACCCAAGTCTTTAGTATTATTTGTTTTCTTTAAATTTTAAAATTGTATTTTTAGTTAATTAATTTTATTATATTTTTGTTTATTTTTATTAATTAATTATTTTATTTATTTACATCCTACATGTTGCCCCTCCAGCTTCCTCACATAGTTCTTCTCACCATCCCCTTTCCCTCTGCCTCTGAGTTCCTCCAGTATCCCTCCACCCTGGAGCATTAAGTCTCTACAGGATTATTTGCATCTTTGCCCATTGAGGCCAGACAAGGCAGTCCTCTACTACAAAAGTGTAGGATGCCTGGGAACAACCCAGATGTGCTATTTGGTTGGTGGAGCTCCCAGGGGTCTGGGTTAGTTGACACTGTTGGTCTTCCTGTGGGGTTGTCATCCCCTTTGGCTCCTTTAATCCTTCCCCTAACACTTCCATAAGATGCCCTGACCTCCATCCAATGCTTGGTCTTGGGTATCTGCAGCTGTCTCAGTCAGCTGCTGAGTAAAGCCTCTTAGAGAACAGCCATGATAGACTCCTGTCTGCAAGCACAGCATAGCGTCAGTAATAGTGTTAGGGATTGTTGCCCACCCATGGGATGGATCCTAAGTTGGGCCAGTCACTGGTAGGCCATTCCTTCAGTCTCTGCTCCTTCTTTGTCCCTGCACTTCTGTTAGACAGGAGCAATCTTGGGTAGAAAGTTTTGTAGGTGGGTTGGTGTCCCCATTCCTTTGCTGGGGGTCCTGTCTGGTTACTGGAGGTGGTCTCTTCAGGCTCTATATCCACATGACTGGGCATTTTGGCTAGGGTCACCTGCATTGAGTCCTGGGAGTCTACCCCACCCCAGATCTCTGGGACCTCCTAGAGACTTCCCCCACTCTCACCTCTGGCAGCTGCAAGACAAAATTCCCCACTCTCTCCCTATCTATTCAATATAGTACTTGAAGTTCTAGCTAGAGCAATAAGACAACAAAAGGAGATCAAAGCCATACAAATTGGAAAGGAAGAAGTTAAGGTATCACTATTTGCAGATGATATGATAGTATATATAAGCTACTCCTCAATTTCTACCAGAGAACTCCTACAGTTAATAAACAACTTCAGCAAAGTAGGTGGATAAAAAATTAACTCAATGAAATCAATAGCCCTTCTTTATAAAAATAATAACCATTCTGAGAAAGAAATTAGGGAAACAACACCCTTCACAATAGCCACAAATAATATCTGGTTTAACTCTAACCAAGCAAGTGATAGATCTGTATGACAAAACTTCAAGTCCCTGAAGAAGGAAATTGAAAAGGACCACAGTAAATGTAAAAATCTCCCATGCTCATAGATTAGTGGGATTAACAGTGAAAATGGCCATTTTTATCAATTGCAATCTATAGATTCAATGTAATTCTCATCAAAATTTCAACACATTTATCTTTTACAGACCTTGAAAGAGCAATTCTCAACTTCATGGAAGAACAAACAGCCCAGGATAGCCAAAACAATTCTGAACAATTTACTTATTTTGTTTGCATGTGCAGGGCACATTTCCCTCATTTTCCTGGGATTAGATTCAGGTTGTCAGGCTTCTCAGTCTCTGTATTCAGCTCAGCAGTACCTGTTATCAGTTTTGATAATGATTGATATTCTGACTTGAGTGAAATAGACTCTAACTTAGTTTTAGTTAGTGTTTCCCAGGTACCTAAAAATGTTAAACATTTTTAAATAAACTGTTTTTACTACATTTAATCAATCAATCATCAATTAATTAATTGTGTGTGTGCCTTTATGTGCATGCATAAACCTGTGTGTTATAACACGTGTGTGGAGAGCTGAAGACATCTTGTGCTTGTTGGTTTATTCCTTTCATGATTTAGGTCATGGGTATCAAGATCAGGTCTTTCAGGCTTGGCAGCAAGCACTTATACTTGCTGAGCCATTTTTCTGGTCCATTGAATGTTTTAAAATATGTATAATGGCCATTTGCATTTCATCTTTTGAGACCAGTCTGTTCTAATCGTATTTGTTGATGGGGTTGATAGATCTCTTTGTATTTTCCTTCGGAGTTATTTATATTTTGACTACTAATCTCCTGCTAAATGTATAATTAAGATCTGCCATTCATTTGGCCATACTTGCTCTTAGTGGACCATTTCCTTTGCTGTGCAGTTTTTGTTTTTTGTTAGTTAGTTTGTTTGCTTTTTGTTTTTTTAATTTCACGAGATCCCACTTCCCAATTGTTAGCATTTCTTCCTGAAGGACCAGAGTTCTTTTCAGAAAATCTTTGCCAATGACAATCTCTTGAATTGTTTTCCTTGCCTTTTCTTGTATCAGCTTTAGATTTCCAGGTCTTAAATTGTAGTCTTTGATCGATTTGACATAAATTATCATGCATAGTGAGGGGGAGTGTTTAGCTTCATTCTTCTATGCCTGGATCATTCCGTTCCCCAGCAGTATTTGTTGAAGAGTCTACTGTAGTTTTTGGCATCATTATTAAGATTAAGGTGTCTATAACAGCTGGAGAGTTCACATCTGGGGCCTTAATTTATTAGTTCTAAGATTTTTCTTGTGTAATCTGAGAGTCTCATGTATAGGACCATACCATCCATTCTAAGGATACTTTGTTTTCTTCATTTCCTGTTTTTCTTGTCTTATTGCACTGGCTAAGACTCCAAGTACTAAACTGAATAATAGTACAGAATGTAAACACTCTCTCCTTATTCCTTATCTTAAAAAATAACTGGAATTTTTCTATGTTTAGTATAATGCGAAATTCTACCCAGCCTTGATCATTCAGATCCTGGATAAAAGACACATACAACCTTTATATTTATAATAAGTCTTATTCAGCACTAGAGCTGGGCAGATATCTACCCTCTATTAGAATCTAATTTCCTATTAATAATACTGAATTATCACATACTATGTTTCATCTGGGCTGCTCTTAATCCAGTTGGCCAGCCTCAGGGTCATGTTTTATGGCCTACCTAACCCATGGTGGCTTTCCCTCCCTCCTTCACCTTCTTCCTCTCCTGTAGTTCTCCTCTGACCCCAAGCCTGGGAACCCTAAACCCCACCTATGTATGTATGTATTTATTTATTTATTTATGTTCTTTTTTGAGACAGGGTTTCTCTGTATAGCTCTGGCTGTCCTGGAACTCACTAACTCACTCTGTAGACCAGGCTGGCCTTGAACTCAGAAATCTGCCTGTCTCTGCCTCCCAAGTGCTGGGATTGAAGGTGTGCGCCACCACTGCCTGCCACACCTATGTCTTTTCTGTCTATCTATTGACTGTCAGCATCTTTATTTACCAATCAGAAATAATATGGGGGCAAGGATATATAGTGTCACTTGGGTCTGTGCTGACTTTCTCATCTTGGAGACCAGCACTTAGCATTACAATACCCAGATCCATACTTCAACAGGATATAGGTTTATTACATGTATGAACATGCTCTTTACCATGTTCAGGGTAGGTTCCTTATCTTGCTAGTTTCTTCCAGGTTTTTATTATGAATGGATCTTGATTTTTGACAAAAAGCATTTTCTGCATCTAATAAGACAATTATGTAAATTCTGATCTTGAATCATTTTATGAAGTGAATTATATTTTATTGGTTTATATGGTGAACCATTCTTGTAACATTCAAATGAAACCAACTTGTTCATGGGTGTTGTGGTTTGAATGGAAATGATCCCTATAGACTCATAGGGAGTATATTGTTTGAGAGGCTAGAAAGTAAAGAACAGAAATGAGAGGATGAATATATATATATATATATATATATATATATATATATATATATATATATATATATTGTTAGCTTTCTCACCCATCCTGATCTGTCTCTGAGGGCTTAGAGATTCTTGAGAGCTTCTGGCCTTCAGTTAGTATTGGAATCCCAGTCTAGCTTTTTCTAATATCAGCAAAGAAATGCAGAAGCAACTGGTAGATAAAGTCACCATTGCAGTATGAATGAAGCAGCAAAAGGCACGTTTACTTCCTCTATGTCCTTTCATCTAGGCTTTCACCAGAAGGTGATGCCTACACATAGGCTGGACCTTGCAGCCCCAAACAATCTGGTCAATAAAGTCTCTTCCAGGATGTTCAGGACTTGTGTTTATGACTCCAGATCCTGTCTAGTCAACAACCAAGGTCAATTATCACACATGCTTACAGATGGCTGATTCACAATTCAGAAGTAAGTCTGACCTCCTGAATTTGACCTCGTCTATTTAAAAGAAACTTTAACTTTGTTAAAAGCCTCATGCTAAAGAGAAGAGAATTTATAATTTCCCATGTTGAAGTTTGGTCTTGCTGTCTATTGTAATAAGTGTAGGCCCTCAAGAATTGGAGTCTCCATATAGGCCCAAGTGACCCTGCCCCCAGGTTATTTCTGATTGGTAAATAGAGATAACAACAGCTAGTAGCTGGGCAGAAGAGATATAGGTGCAATTTAAGTTTCCTGGGCTTGGGGTCAGAGGAGACCCATGAGAAGGAGGAGGAAGAGGAGGGGGATAGAGGAGGAGGGGGAGAACAAAGAAGAAGAAGGCAAATAAGAGGAAGAAGAAGGCGGCAAAGAAAAAGAGAAAGAAGGCAAATAAGAAGAGGAAGAAGAGGAAGAGAAGAAGGAGAGGAAGAAGAAGAGAAAGAAGGAAGAAGAAGAAGAAGAAGAAGAAGAAGAAGAAGAAGAAGAAGAAGAAGAAGAAGAAGAAGAAGAAGAAGAAGAAGAAGAAGAAACTAAATGTAGGATGTAGGATAAACCACACCATGGGTTAGGTGCTTTCAAGAGAACATAATCCTGAAGGGTGGCCTACTGGTGTTAAGAGCAGCCCAGATGAAACATAGTAAGTAACTTGGCGTTATCAACACAAAAGAGATTTTAATAGCATAGAGAGTAGATATCTGTCCACTTCTTGTGCTGATTAAGGATTATTGTAAATATAAAGGTTGTATGTTTCATTTACTTGGGAACTAAGTGATCAAAGTTGGGGTAGAAACCCTGGATTGGGATTAAAAATTTTTTTACAACATACCTGAAAGATTGTGTGTCTGAAATATTAGTTTAAAAAGAAGCAAAACAATGAATATTTCAGAAGAGCAACTCTCAAGTAGTAAGTTAGTACATAATTAAAAGCCATTACATTTATATTAATTCCTGGTTGAATTTAGGTTTTCTACATCAGGTTGGCACTTGCTTATTACAATCAAAATACTAAAACAGATCCCTGAACATAAGGTACAACTAGGTGTGTTAGTGCAAACCTTTAATCCTAGCAATCTGGAAGCAGAGGCAGGAGGATCGTGTGATTAAGGTCAGTGTGATGACTCTTTCTTACAAGCTAAACTCAAAACTAAAACTAAATAGCCAACCAAGCATATAAAAATATAAGTTAATAGCAGCCTTGTTTATAATAGCCAGAAGCTGGAAAGAACCCAGATGTCCCTCAACAGAGGAATGGATACAGAAAATGTGGTACATCTACCCAATGGAGTACTATTCTGCTATTTAAAAAAATGAATTTATGAAATTCTTGGGCAAATGGATGTATCTGGAGGATATAATCCTTAGTGAGGTAACCCAATCACAAAAGAAGTCATTGGATATGCACTCACTGATAAATGGATATTAGCCCAGAAACTTAGAATATCCAAGATACAATTTGCAAAACACAAGAAAATCAAGAAGGAAGATCAGCGCGTGGATACTTCATTCCTCCTGTGAATAGGAAACAAAATACCCATGAAAGGAGTTACAGAGACAAAGTTTAGAGCTAAGATGAAATGATGTACCATATAGAGACTACCCCACCAGGGGGGATCCATCCCATAATCAGTCATTAAACTCAGGACATATGAGTATATATATATATATATATATATATATATATATATATATATATATATATGGATGCAACCTAGATATAGTTTCAAATTGAAATCATCATCTACTTAGCCATTCCAGTGACATGTGGTTGAAGCAAATCTTTCTGCCTGTTCAAATCTAACTTAGAAAGTGATATTACCTTTGGCCTAGAGGCCTTCTATTTGACATGAAGACAAAGGAAGCCCATAGCATCATGGCTGGCTTATTTATTCCTTCCTTACAAGCTTAGCAAGGCTTAGTCTTCTGCTCTGCTATTCAAGGTCCAAGACAGCTTTGCAGCATTAAGCTTCAGTTCCACCCTTGATGTCCTCCCAGGTGAGTGCCTGGGCTTCAAGCTCACACTCCTAAAGCAAGCAAACTTTAAGCTAATTATGTGCTAGCTGATTCTCCCTTGCTGAATTTTGGCAGGTTGCTTCTGTAAATTATGAAAAATAAATGTGAAATATGCAGATGTCTTTTGTTTGAAGCAGATGTTTGGTGGGTCTTGCCAAAATCTAATCAGCTGTTCCCCTGAGGGTCCTCCCCTTCCCGTGTTTTCCCAGAGCAGCACAGAAACATGAAGAGGTGATCAGAAAGCACTCTGTGGAAATTGAGGAAGATTTTTGTACTTAGAGGTCTTTGTTATGGAAAAATAAAAATAGAAATATCCCAATTGCGTCTGGTAGAAGATGTTGGATACAGAGGCGTTTCTTCTGGTAGTCTTTGATGACAGTGACCAAAGGGAAGGCTCAATTTTGCCATTGTCATAAGGAGAATGTCTCTTATGTCGCTGGTAATAGGGCCAAGATTATTGTTTTAAAGATGAAATCTCTTATTTAGTTACCCAAGAGATCTGATTGTACCATGAAATATGGGTAAGAATGAAATCTTTTCATAGGTATTATACATACATATGTAGATCACATATTCAAATGTTAAATTAGAAAAGAATTCACCATATCAAAGCTATCAATCAGTTTTCTCTCTCTTGTAGGCTTCAAGTAAAAATAGAAACCCATTGTAGTGTCATGACACCTCAATGGAGAAAAAGTTGTAGAGTTGGTGATACATGTCAAGATTATCATAATGGCGTGTCAAATATTCCCTAACCAAAAAAAGGTTAACATGGCCACTGCTTGAGATTCTGATGACCACCACCATGATGTTGGGCATTTATTAAGCTGTCTCTGACCTTTGTTTTCTTACAATAATAATTTCTACAGAAGAGAATGTTTTTTAGTTAGAGAACATAAGTCAATTGCAGACACAGTGCACATACCTAACATATTATTGAGCAAAAACTCAACAACAGAAGACCAAGTCATTCTAGAATTTTCTACTCTCACTCTACCACCTTGATCAAAGATTTATATATCTACTTAAATAGCATTACCTCTTTCATTTAAGACAGAACAACATGGAGTTATATTTGCAATCCCTTCAGTTTCCTCTGAGTAACTTCAAATGCCCTTAGTTTTCTTTACTGGTTTATTTTGAACACTGATTTTCTCTTCAGAAACCTCTTTCAAAACTACAGGTGTTTCATTACTGCAAGTTTCAAGTGTTTTTAGGATTTTACCAATAATAATATAAGAGACACTAAACTGAGTCAGTATTTATTGTCAATTGTGTGTCAAGTACTTAAAATATTGAATGTGAATAGTACAAACAGGGTCCTTCCAATGGCTCTTCGCTTACTCTAGAATACATTTCATATCCCCTCTATCAAAGCCAGAGTTTGCTCTTTAGGCCCATGTTCCCTGGCTTTGATTTAAGTAAGTGATACAGACTTAACAGACATTTTATTTCCAAGCCTTTTAGGCTATATTTCAGAAACATGTGTATACCAAATGCTGAAGATTTTTATAACTGATTAAAAGTGATATGTAACAACAGCATTATGAGCACAATTAATGAGGAATGCTTCATGGAAGAAACTACACTTTGAAGAAGATAGTGTGGGAAGAATCTATATAATATACTGCATATGAAATATGCATTGCAGTCTGACATTCTTCTAATTTAATCTTATAACCCACAATTTCTTTTCTATCTCTGAAGGAATGTGCCCTGACTCCATGCAATCTCCTAAAAGCCCACATAATCATGTTGTGAGAATGTGTATCACTGACTGAGGGACACTCTCACAGGACACAGAAATAGAGGGCTAAAAGATGTTGGAAAACTTCTTACTCAGCCTCTAAGGGGATTCTAGTAGTGGTTCAGAGATGATCAATACTACCAACTAACTCCATGGGGTTCACAACTTTCAGTTGTCTGTATGTGCATTCATGCGTATGTCTGTCTCTCTGTACATATATGTATAAGTAAGCACATATACATATATATTTATTTAAATGTATGTAAAATTGAACCTTTTAGAGATCACACTAGCCTGGAACTTTCTATGTAGCTGAGAATGACCTAGAGCTCCTAACCTTCTCACTATCCCTTCATACCCAAGGATTATAGGCCTATGAAACCACATACAACATCCTGACTATTTTTTATTGTATCTATATTTATTGAAAAAAATTCTAAAGTAGATGATAATATCAATAAAAATAATAATTCTTTGTTGAGCTACATCTAGAGTTAATGGGAATATTTTAAAGCTATCATGGATGAAGTTATCTAGCGTTAACCACCTCATCAAAGAATATTATTTTTTAAAAAGACACCTCATAAAGATGTATGAATAGATAGACCTGTGATTATTCAAAAAAATTGTACAAATCAAAATAAGTTTGCCAGAGCAATTTAAAATAATTAACCTTTGACAAACCTCCCTCTCTGGTAATGAAACAGTAACTATATGAATAAAAGATAAGTCATGACATTCAATGAATTATAATATTCATCCCATAAATTACTTGATATAATAGCTCTATAGTCTACATTTTTATAACACTAAAATGTCCCAAATGCCAAAAACCTCATTCATTTCTAGTGTATGGTTTGTAGAGAGGCTGGGTAATTCTTTTTATTCTTGAAATATCTTTCAATTAGTGTGTATTATTATTCTCTTCTTCCCCACAAAAATACTTTCTGTCTGCCTATCAAGCATTTATGCCATACATATACATAGTAAAATTAAGACTTGTACTCATCACTCCTATAACTTATGAAAATAAGTGAATCCTAACCTAATTTGCACGTGGGGGTTAGTTTCAGGGTGGCATTGCCATCTGTCTCATTATCACATTTGAGAACACAGTGACCACGTTATTTGAATAGGTGGTCTATCCTTCAGAAAAACTGCTGCTATCTCACCATGCTTTTCTTTACTTCCCTAAGATAAAAAAAGCATATTTAACTTCATAGTGACGATGAGCAACAACAGAGTAGAAGACCAAGGCTTTGTGAGAGTTCATTGGTATGGCAGAGCCTAAAGATTACAGAATAAAAGCAGCATGCCAAGAGAGCTTTGTTCTAAAACATATTGCAATTTTATGCATTCCTATCTGCCCATTTTACCCATAAAATAAAGGCCTGGTTCACCATCAAGGGCTGGCCAATTGGTTTCCTTTAACTCTTCAGGGCATTTTGTTGAGTCAAGTGAACTAAATAGACCATGAAAGCAGCAGTGATTTTCAGTTCAATGTCTTTCTAATTTGTCATGTACAACAGACTTGATCATATTTGATCTGTTAATTATGATCTGAATTTAGTGACACCATAGTAGAGCCAGACATATTTATTGACTATTTTCTATGTATCAGATATTGGGTCAATTCTGCTAGAAATTTTACGTTTAATGTTGTCACAACTCACAAGTTTGGTTCTAGTGTCAGTTTCACATTGCATAAGGAAACTGAGGCAAAGTCTCTGTGGTTTGCCCCTTTCATCACTGAGCTTCCTGAGATAAGCTATGGCCTCTAGCTACTCATACACAGAATATCCTCAGAGTGGTTACCTTTCTTTCCTGGGGCATGAGACAGTATGTAACAGTTGCAGCTGTTGACGAAGCCAGTTGTGGGTCTGGAGTTGGATTATTGGTTCACTTTCACAATCACAGGAGTAGTTGAGTGGAGCAACAGCTAATTCCGGACGTCTAAAGTGATTCACACAGAAGTGCACTAGATTGGCCTCTGAGATGTCATCTTTTAGACTTAATCTCTTTTACTTATACTGTGTGTGTGTGTGTGTGTGTGTGTGTGTGTGTGTGTGTGTGTTTAAAATTAGATACAGAAGAAAATATCCATGGAAAATAATAGAGGTCAATAGTTCACAGGCAAAACCATCTTTCCTCTGTCTGAGCAACTGGAGAGTATCTGGGTTCAAGAGTTGGTGACTCAGATCATCATTTAAGAAGCCCAGAGTGAGTTATTTTTGCTTCTTTGGTTGTTCCTCAATCTTTTCTTTCCCTCTATTCAAACATTTTCTTTTCTTCTGAGATACAAAATTAAAAATCACTGGAGGATCACACAAGCCCAGAGGAGGATCGAGGACATAAAGTTGGTAAAAGGACCTATGGGCCTCCTGCTTATAAAAGGTTGCTACGGGCTGGGTACTGACATCCCATAAAAATGTCTTCAAAGGAGATGCTCTCTTTGTCAAAGCCTCTCTTTCCATCTGGTGCTAAGAAATATTCGAAACATTTGTCAGGTATTTTACATGACCCAGGGGCTGAGCACGAAGTCTGAATTTCTATCTTCTTGTTTAGCACCAATTCAGTACAAAATGCTGTCTGTCTATATACCAGGAACTTAGTATATTTCATTTGTTGCTTTCCCCAAAGTTTGATTTGAAGAGGTAAGAAATACACATCTTAACTCATGGAAGTTGTGTTCCCCCCTTGGCCTTTTCTCTGTCTTCATAATTTTGTTTCCATGGAGTAAACTACAAGATGTTGTATTGGGATTAGTCTAGAGAGATATTTCAGGTTGCAGCAGTAGGTGCTTAATAAAAGGTAGCTCAAGATTTAATGCAAAGTTTAGATCTCATAGTTTTGTTGTTGGTGATGGTTGATTGGTGCACAAAGTAAAATCCCTACTATGGTGAATTCTGATAGTTTTAATGTGGCCCAGGGTAGAAATATTCATTTGGTAGCATAATCCAGCATATGTATTATATGTGCACACTCAAATATCTATCTATCTATCTATCTATCTATCTATCTATCTATCTATCCACCTATCTGTACATATATGTATTATTACAAATATGAACATATTGATACATGAAACATGAACAGAACTGATATATAGTTAAGGAAAGTTTTATCAAATATGAGTCTATTAAAATATATATGTACTATAAACATATCATATTGCATGTTTTACTGTATTTCAAAGTTTTTAAAAGTTAACTAGAGACTCAAATATAGGGAAGTATTCAATGTTATTACTTAACTTTGCTTTAAAAAATACAGAAAGACCAGTGGCCAGTGGCTGTGTCTGGATTAACTCCTGATTTCAGGCCATTTGGATGCTAAGGGGTCAGTAGGAAAAAACCTTTCTTCATTTCTTTTACACTTCCAAATTTCCTGAATTCTACTAACATGCACTACCTAGAGGAATGATGCAAAGTCCTTGAACCTGCATCACACAAAAGGTTGCATCTGTGTGACTCTCTTAATCTCTTCTTGCTTGAAGGGTCTGCGATTCACAATCTTTTATCTGGTGCCTGAATTCTTGTGGAAGCTGTCTCTCTTCATGTACTCTCTGTATGACCTCAACATTCCTAGGACTGTGAATGTTGATTTGAAAGTTTCTCTAAAATATTGACAGACTTTCTGAATTTAGAAACACTTAGTGTTTCTATTGTTCCTGTAGTGACTTTTTTTTAATGAAATAAAGGCCTGCTATTGATTTTTTTTTTTTAATTTCCCCTGGTTTTGAAGGAGGTTTAATTCCTTTTATGAACAAACCTTTTGGTTTGGAGAGGCACAACCTTTGTTGGCTTTAAGGCCTCCCAGGGAGAGAGAGGTCTAGGTTTTCATTATCTTAACCTTTTAGTTGTAGGGTCTCTATTTGTGAGAACATCACAGAAACCTCATTGCCTACTCCACGGTCTATTTTGAGTGTTTCACAAAGGCACGGGTGGGGGGGCAGCAAAGTGTAGTGAAAGGAACCCAGTCACAGCCTGAAGTTCAACCAATGTTGTATTGGTTTCATAGCTCAATTGCCAAAATGAGTCACTTCTGAATTTTCTCCATTTGTCATTCTGTGAAGACCGGATGCAGCCTTTGGCTTAGTAATCCAAGTGAATGCCTTGGCAGAGAATATTTAGAGACACAGAGATTTGCTATAGAGCTCATAGGTGAGAGTTTAGGGAACTTTGTTTCAGTCTAGTAGCAGCTCAGCTAGAGTTTTATATGGCACAAACCTCACATGCTTATTTACAGTGAGATGTGCAACTGCCCTACGGCTGGAATCTTTATATAGGCAAGATGAGTATGCACCCTCAGTTTTGAGGATGGTGTGAGGCTACTTTATAAATACTAGTTCCTTGATAATGCCAAGGCCATCCATACATCCACCTTCAAAGGGATTCAGACAGCTTGTTGACTGAGCCTTCCTTTCCTCCAGAGAGTCAATGAACAGTGAGAAGGAATGATGTTGCCTGTCCTTCACTGCTGTTGTGAAGGAGATAGAAGAAAGACACTACATAGTGTCTAGTGAACTGCAAAACGGCTTCTAAAATGTTAGCCATGTAACCTTTGTGACCAAATAGGTCTGCCTGACCAAAGTGTCCTTCACTTCTGATTAGTATTTTCTCTCACTTTTCTATTACAGATTTTATGACATTAAGTGTAGAAAACTGTTGAAATTCAGAAAAGCACTATAAAAAAGGAGGAGAGGGACTAAAGGAAGGTACTAATCCCAGCACTGAGAGGACAAATCTTTGGTTGCTTTGTGGTGCAGTCTTTTCCAAAATGCTGACTTAGTCTGAAACTCAGTAGGACAGAATTTATATCATGCTAATAAATGTCACTTTCTTACCAACCTTTCTATGGGAATTGACCTAGTTTGTAGGCCCTACTGAAAGCAGTTTGTAAATCAACTTTATTTTGTCTATCTAAACCTAGTTTTAGGATAAGGAAAATATTTTTTTTTTAAGCTGAGGCATCAAGTCACATGAAACCCAGAAGGATAGATAGTAAGTGTGTGTGTGTGTGTGTGTGTGTTGTTTGCAATGTAATTCCTGGTAGCTTAATTTTGAGTTCTGAAAATCTAGGATAGAGATGGGAAAGGAGGTGGGGGAGGGTGGGTAGGGGTGGGGAATGATAAAGAGGACAAGGGAGGTGTTTAGCTTTCATTTGCAAGCGTGATACCCGCTGCTTTGTTTATGGATTTGATGCTATTCATACAGTCTTTGCAATATTAATTTTTAATTTATGATGCTCATTAGGAGACACTTAAAAGAGAACAATTATCATTTATCTTGATACATTATTTACTAGGACTGACTGTCATGGTTAGAAGCCCATGATTAGTGAGGGGGAATAGAGCAGAGTTTCCAAAAGGTGCCAGGGTAAAGGACAGAAGCGTAAGCAGCAGTTGTCAGAACCTGAAACCCAAAGTTCTGATGTCGAAGCAAAAGCCACACAATCTCTAATCAAGACTCAGGAGGCCCCTCTAAGACAAGCCTGGAGTAGTGCTTAATGAACCCGCAGCATCATATTAATGAGATGCTCGGTAAGGCTATCAGCTCATCAATTATTCATCCAGCTGCAGTCCTGATACTTTGCTAGCGTCCTCCTCTTTTTGCGTTGGTGTGATTACTTTTTTAACCCTCCATTTCCTCACTTGGAGTGTAAACAAAGCCTTCTGTTCCTCAGTTCCCCTTTGTTGTGGTCAAACACCATCTGTCTCTCCTCAATAGCCACTCAGAATGTCAAACTTGGTAATGGGGGAGTTTGTTTCTGGTGGATTGTAGCTTCTGGGGGTGTCAGAGAGTAAGGACACACAGACTTTGTGCTTCTGGATGCTTTAAGCTCATCTTTACATTCAACATAATGTACTGCACTGTAATTGTCTTTATAGATGACTTTCCCTGCTCCACTGTAGGCTCATACTGGATGGCTTATACTGAATGGATGAACGAAGAATGAATGAGTGGCTCTGAGGACTGAGTCATATCTAATGTTTCGTCTTATTTATATATTGAAGATTTTGAAGTGGAGAACTCAACATTATCCACAGGTTTCCAAATGAAATCAAATAGACTTCCACAGGAACCCAACTGAAAGAGGAAACTGTAATTTACATTCATGAGCTGGATCGTGCAGGAGAAGCTATAACTGCAGGTCTAATGCACAACACACAGGTCTGGAAGCTACCCAGTTGTACACAGGCTTATTTTATATATTCATGTAGAAACTAAAACCAGCCACACACTTAAATCATGTGCAGTTTTAGGGACATATTTACAATAAATACATGTAGCAGAAGCATTTCAGTACATTTTCCAGATAAAGAGCATAGAGCTTGAGAATGAATATGCTCTGAAGTAGGAAACAGAGTGGACTTGCTGTGAGAAAGCTGATGACTTGCTCACTCAAGGTCAACAAGAAAATGACTTACCATCCTTCAGGAAGTGAAGGAGCAGGGACTGTGGTACTGACCCAAACTGACCAAAGCTGTTAGCCTGTGTAGCAATAGCCAACAAGAAGACACAGGACTGGAAATATGATTTTGGTTTTGTCCTAGAAAGATAGGGATAGGAACAGTTGAGTTATTACTGTCTGAAGGGAAGATTGACAAGTTAGATGGTGATGTCCTCTATCCACTTTGACAATTCAAGTAAAGAATAGAGTAGAGATTTTTAACTCTCTTTGAAAAGGAGCTTCAAACAAACAGAAGGAAAGTGAACACAGAAGGGGATTCTTCACCTTTGGTTAAGCAGACCACAAAGCCATATTGCCAGATGCTTCAAATCCACTGAATCACAACTAGTCATATGCATGCTTATTGGACGAAATCTGGGAGTCTTCTCTGTAGCCTTGAGCCACCAGAGAGTCATGCTGAAGTCACTGAGTGTAGGTGTGCTTGAGCTAGCATTATTGCCCCCTGGGAAGCTTCACTGGGAAGAGACACACGAGGTCTTCAAACCAGCTGCCACAGATGAAGTGAACCTCCCTATGGTATGATCCTCACTGTATTTTTTTTTCATTACATCTCTGAAATTGCAATGTGGTTTCTCATCAATATTTTATGCTTACTTTTGGACATGTGGCAGTCACTACCTGTACATTATTGATCCTGGCCATAGCTGTTCATGTTTTTTTGTTGTTGTTGTTGTTGTTTTGTTTCTTGTTTTTAACTTTAGTGGTGTGATATGCATTGTGCTGTATACTTGGGGCTGCTTCCCTGAAAGTATCTTCAACAAAATACTATGCTACTTATCACTGAAGCAAAACTACTCTTGCAGGCAAGAAAGGTAGGAGTGCAGAGAAACATGCATTAAGTGTGACATTGGTGGAACAAAAAAATGTGACAAAAGGAACAGCCAATTAGATGCTTGGAGAAAAGGACGGTCTGCTTATAGACAGCAAGGCATGTTAGAAGACGGTGAGCATCACAAGTAAAAGTGAGAGTTGTTATGTCTAGATATCTTCTCATTGTATAAAATCATGTTATATCACCCTCTAACTTGTCAATCTGCCCTTCAGACAGTAATAACTCAACTGTTCCTATCCCTATCTATCTAGGATAACACCAAAACCATATTTCCAGTCCTGTGTCTTCTTGTTGGCTCAGTCCTAGCTTCCAGTCATATCTCCCGTGTGTCCCAGCAGGGAACACACAGGAATCATCTCCTTAAGCTCTGTGCTTCCTCCCATTTGAGTTTAATGGAGAAAAAAAAAAAGAGATGGAATTCAACTTCAAATTTTAAAATCACTGTAAGTGCAGTGTTGATCATATTACAAAAGAGCTAGCTTGGGATTGATTTCTCCTTTCTTGCACATTAACTTCCATTTGATTTTAGGGTAGCTCATGACGTTGTTTGATGGAAGGCAACTACTGGGACTGGAAATAGGCAGTTCACATAGAACTCTGGGTCCTGTATTCCCTTTTCAGATGAGAACGTTTCATGGGTTCTTCTTGCATTCACTGTGGTGTCTACACTACATTTTAAATTGACTGTGTGTGGTTAAATACGATACAGTATCATGGTGTCTCAAATGAGAAATGTCTCTTTTAGGCTTAGGCATTTGAGTGCTTGATCCCCAGTTGGTGGCAATGTGGGGAGGGGTTAGAGGAGCTAGAGCCTTGCTGGAAGAAGTAGGCCAAAGGGGGTGGGCTTTGAGAATTCGAAGCTTCTACCCACTTCTCTCTCTCCTTTGTTCTTGGGGTTGAGATTTGATTGCTCAGCAACCTGCTTCTGCTGCCGTCCTGCCTCTTCACCATGATGTACTCATGCCATGTCACCCTACCACATCTCTTATCTTTCTGGAATCACAAGCCAAAATTAATTCCTCCTCCCACAATTTGCCTTTGACCATCCTGCTTCATCACAGCAAGGGAAAGTAAATCACAAATATCCCATTCTTGCTTGGAGTTGTGTGTGTGTGTGTGTGTGTGTGTTTGTGTATGTGTGTGTGTATATGTGTGTGTATGTGTGTGTATGTGTGTGTGTGTGTATGTGCGTGTATGTGTGTGTGTATATGTGTGTGTATGTGTGTGTGTGTGTGTGTGTGGTGAATGGGTGGTTTAGACTACCATTGGCCTATCCACCTGAACAGTTTGGGTAACTATGCAAGCACAAACTTAGAATAGGAATTTAAAAATATAAAACAATTTTAGGTTAAAAAAGGGGGTTAATTCAATTGTTTCATGTTGCTAAATTCAAAGAAATGAATCTATGTGTTTCTCAGCTTCTTATTTAATAATTAGTCATTCTGCACAAATGCTGTGTCCTGGCACCATAGTAGCCTATTCTGGCAAGGCAAAATTTGATATAAAAATGTAGAAATTTATATATTTTGGTTATATCAGTTATTTTGTTCTATCAGCAGAGATGGCTGTCCATGTTTACTAGTTAGGAACATAAATTTGAGTTTTAAAGTATAGTCTTATTTTCAAGAATGGTTGCTTAAACTTAATTTTATTTCCCCTGTCTCTCTTTGTCTCTCTCTGTGTCTTTGTCTCTCTCTTTCCGTGTGTGTGTGTGTGTGTGTGTGTGTGTGTGTGTGTGTGTATGCACGGCTCCCATAAGTGGGCTGTTCCTATAAAGGTAATAGACCAAGTGTTGTTAGCCTTCCACTATGGGACCTGGGAAGGCTTGGTGGCTGGTTATTTATTTATTTATTTTTATTGGATATTTTCTTTATTTACATTTCAAATGGTATCCCCTTTCCAGGTCTCCCCTCCAGAAGCCCTCTATCCTATCCCTTCTCCCCCTACCTCTATGAGGGCACCTCCAACCCATTCCTACCTTCCTGTCCTGGCATTCCTCTACACTGGGGCATTGAACACCCTCAGGCCCAAAGTGCCTCTCCTCCCACTGGTGTCCAACAAGGCCATCCTCTGCCACATATGTGGCTGGAGTCCTGAATCCCTCCATGTGTACTCTTTGGTTGGTGATCCAGTCCCTGAGAGCTGTGGGGGTCTGGCCACTTGACATTGTTGCTCCTCCCATGGGGCTGAAAACTCCCTCAGCTCCCCCAGTCTCTTCTCCAACTCCTCCATCAGGGACCCCATGTTCAGTCCAATGGTTAGCTGCAAGCATCCACCTCTGTCTTCGTCAGGCTCTGGCAGAGCATCTCAGGAGATAGCCATATCAGGCTCCCTGTGGCTAGTAATTTTACCCACTGAACTGTCTTACAGGCTTAAATTTTACTACTAAGTAACTATAATCCTGATGTTTTTCACCCTTTGCTCCATTTATTGGATAGTTTCCAGATGCAAATCGGAAAAATTGCTGCCACATCCCTTGGATTGAAAAGGACACTATACACTACCAGTGTTACAATAAGAAAGGTAGGGATGTTGGGAAACACCTTTCTCCCTCTCTGCCCACTCCAAGCAAGGAGTTAGTAATGTATGTTTGATGTCCATTAAACCATCATATTAAAGTGTGGAAGTTTAAGGGAATATGAGAATAAAGGGGAGGGCTTACTAGTGTGTCCCATTGCACAGCAGAAGGAAGCCTATAATGTGTGGATTCATGTTTGTCAGCAGATAAAAAATCAAACCACACACTTAGAAGAATAGACCCATGATGTGTTATGGGATATATGTGCATGTATATGAGCATGTCATGTAATCAGTATTCATATAAGTCATGTACTTTTATTGGCTTAATATATAACATATGCCTCCCACTAGTAGATGACCTTAGAACCTAAAAACTGCATTTTCCTGTACTTCCACTAAGTTCCAGATTATCTATTTTCTATGTAGAGTATATTTCATCAGACAGCTTTTTAGTTGTTCTTAAAATTAATTTCATCTTGGCTATGTATTTTAACTAGAGAAAATGTAGAGTAGTTTTTTTTTTCAAATAAAGATTATGAAAACAAAAAAGAGAATGTAAGAGGAATAGAAAGATACAAATAAAAAAATTGAAACCAACAAAGAAGAAATTCCTTTCTGAAATCAAACTAAGGTACCATGTCATAATCTAAGGACCTTTCAAAATCACATCTTAAAACTGCTACCTGGAAAGATGGCTTCTGATACATATGAAACCTATGTCCATTTCTACAAGAGAAATCAGTTTATGAATTAAAATCTGACTCACTACAGTGGACAGAACCATGCTATGAGAATTAGCCATCAGTTCTTTGCTTACTGATCAAGTGTGGACTTTCATTCCGAATAAAAATACCTTCTTTAAATGACTGTAGCTGTTTTACTGTACGATTAGACTTTCTCTTCCTACATTTTTGATCCTAGTTATGTTGTTGTCTTAATAGACTGGTGAGAAAATTCTAAGCCTAGAGCAGGTAGTGTTGGACTTGAGAATGAGTATGGGAGTAGAGGGAGAAACTAGCCAGGCTTTTCTTCGCTTTCTGGACATGGCACACAGCCACTCTCAGAGTGACTAGGAGGGTTAGGTCTGAGGTCACTGTTAACGTAACTCCAACCCTTAAGAACCCATGATCCATGTGCTTATTCTACATGATAAAACTTTTTTTTGGAATCATTAACATGAATGAGGGTAGAAACTAGATCATAGGTTGTAACAATATAATTTTTTTAAAATAAACTCTAGATAATTTAAAATTTATTTCCATAACAAACCCTGTCCTCACCTCAATTACTAGCAGGTAGAAATATGTATAAATCAACTCTGCTGATGCTTATGTGCAGTGACTGGCAAGGCATAATGTTTTCAAAATACCATTTATGATCACCGCCTTCAATACAGCAGGACATCAGTGGTGAGGGTCCAGGCTGATTTTCTCCTCCTTGCCCTTGTGTCTTAGTCATTTAAGGAGCAATGCTTTTGAGTAATGGCATTACTCTTTCCTCTTGATTCTTTTTTTCTTATAAAATTCAGTTTTTAGGTTGGATTCTAAAGGAGAAATCCAATCATGAAATGCTCTGTAGAGGAAGGCACCATGCTACTCTTCATATTGGCCTCTTTTAATCAGGGAGAGGCCATCTAACTTTCCAATTTTTGCCTAGGGAGAACTTTCCCCTTATTTTTAAAGTATATCCTTTTGACCCGTTGGCTTGTAATTGACTTTGTCCTTTTTTTCATTTATTTCCCTGTCTCCTGGTTGTAGCATCTTCTCCCTTGACTCTCAGGTTAGAAGTTTTCCCTTTTGTGAAACCATGACAGGTGCCTAATTGAATGATGAATGTCCCTTTATTACTCTGTAATTGAACTGCCAGCTTTTTGATTGGTGTGCAGAGATGCCCCCCCATCCCCATCAGGCTCAGCAGGGAGCCTGATAGTTGGCAGTCTGGTCCTACACTCCATCTGTCTAATACCATCTAGTCCCCATTTACTTTTGGGGAGTGGTACAGAGGTAGGTAGCAAGGGGGAGGGAAGTCATAATAAATTATGCTAATTTGATATGGCTCTGACAATGAGAAGATCACATTGTTCCATGTATCTTGTGGGTAAATGCTTCAAGGCGTTTTGTTGTCACGGGTTCCTAATCTGACAGGCCCTGGATGAAGATTAATGGTCCTCACCTGAGTGACAGAACCCAGGATTGTGGGGAAGAGAGGGTCATTCATCATCCTCTGACAGGTGTCATTCAATACGACAGCAGCTCTATCGTTCACCTAGCTAGCAGTTCCATTTTTTTCCTGCCAGTTAAGCAAGGAGTTTAATAACATCCCTAGAATTAAAACTCACTCTTTGTAGCAGCTCTGACAGCTGAGAATAAGAAAATCAATTCTTCACATGTTACTGCTGTTAACTGACTGGAGCTTTGACTCTATTATAGTCTCTGGGCTTTATTTCAGGCAAAAAGATTTTTTGAGACATCATTTGCCAAAATTTACTCATTCTGTTAACTTTGATATTGTTATTATTGTAGGGACATTAGAGATACAGTGTTTCTTACCCATTGTTATCTTCCTTCCCTGCCTGCTAAAGCACATCCCCACATTAGCTGGGTCTCTCCTACTTTATCCTCATTAACAGTGTTTACTGCTTCTCTCTTCATTAATATTGATCCCCTCCCCAACTAGCAGAAACAATAAGGCAGACACTAATTTGAAACATTTGGTTTCATTAAACTGTTTTGACTTCAGGTATTAGGAAATCTTGAGAGGCAGAGGGAATATGATTCACTGACTAGGAAGGGGAAATGCACTTGGGTGTTTTGGGGTTGGCTTGATGAATGACATTAGCTGGATAGGTGTGATAGATGAAGAGTCATGGCTTTGGATTCTTATAATCTCCTTCTCTGGAGTTTATTTGTCTACCATCATGAATGGTAAGAGGTTTATATTTTCTGCTCACATCACTAAGGAACCTGGATGCCATGCAAACATGTAGTCTGCCTGATGTAAACAAATCCCAAACCAGCTACATGGAGAAAGAAAGGGTACATGAAGGTATTCTGAGGCATCCCATTGAGTGACATATCCTTAGATCTTCTGGCCTATGTCAGCTTCCTGTGAATGTAGCTGCATGTGACTCCATGCTTGTTGAATCAGACAGAGGAAGCTTCTATTTCGCCCCTTACATGAATGCTTACCTTTGCTTCTAGATTTTACCTTGCTTTCACTTTTGTCTTGTGGTAGAATCTTTCCCTAATGAATAAAGACTTCAGGGGACCAATCACTGTGAGGAGTAGGCAGAATTTACAGGTCAGAGAAAGAAAAAGGGGAGGCAGGAGAAAGATACCTCGTTTTGAACAGGAGAGTTGATGGAGGACACAATGCAGGTAGGGGAGGCCCCCAGTTCAGGTGCCTGACCCTGTGGGTTCCCCTATCAGAGGATTTATAACTTAGAAGAGCTTATAAATTAGGATGCTAGTTGCTGTGCCCAGTGATTGTGTTACCTGTGGATTCTAAACTAATTTCGTGTGGTATTTTCCTTCACATGACAACTCAATTGGGTTACAGAGAGAAAGGAACAGCAGAAAAGCATAGAAGTACGCCCCAACTAGCTGTGGGAATTTGGAACTGTGGGGCTGGTGTGGCAGCAACCTGCCATGGGAACTTAGCAAGCCAGGTAGAGACATTTTTGAGCTTGGGTCAGAGAGTCTGTCAAGATGAGAATAAGCCAGAGTGCCTGCTGGTGCACTGCAGGCATACTGTGGATTGAAAAAAAATTTTTTTTTAATATTTCAATGCCACATTGCCTTGTTACATACATTCCTCAGAAAGTTTGTCCTGTTAACCAAACAGTGTAACCTGTCATTCTTGATTTTGTGACTTCCTTTCTGGGACTTGATAGCCAATAAAGATTCTTGTTGAGTGTCTTATCAATAGATGTCCACTAGACTACCGTGTTGTGTTCCTTAGTTCGGACTCACAGTACTAAACAGACTTACTTATATATTATTTTTGCTTCCTTGTATATTTTTACTACATATTTTTTATCTTAATGGAATGGCATATTCAGATTGTCCAAAACTAATATTATTTAGTTTATTTAATTATCATGTTACTCTAAATATAGCCACATCATTTTTAATTTAAATAAATTTCAATAGTGATTATAAAAAGCAATCTCGTGGGGCAACAAAACCAAATATTACCTTGTCTCTGCTATCCTTAGGATTGTCAGAATTAATGTAATTCTCTAGATTTCTGAGAAATAACCTTGGATAGTACTGAGACAGAATTGCAATATAAGTAGGAGGCAGTTCTTTAAAAAGAAGTTTGTTAAAAGCAATGTTTTATAGGAGTAGAAGGAGGGCGCACTATAACTGTTCTAAGATTGTCAAACCCTGATATATATGGTTGTAGAAAACACCTGAATCTTGGGAAGAAGAATAGATTCTAAGAGACCAGAGCATCATAAGAAGCTTAAAACCTCGTGTGAGGATATGCCAGTGCCTGGCAAATAAAGAAGTGGATGCTCACAGTCATCTATTGGATGGAACACAGGGCCCCTAATGGAGGAGGAGCCAGAGAAAGTATCTGAGGAGCTGAAGCGGTCTGTAACCCTATAGGTGGAACAACAATATGAACTAACAATTAACCCCAGAGCTCATGTCTCTAGCTGCATATGTAGCAGAAGATGGCCTAGTTGGCCATCATTGGGAAGAGAGGCCCCTTCCTTGGTCTTGCAAATTTTATATGCCCCAGTACAGGGGAATGCCAGGGCCAAGAAGTGGGAGTGAGTGTGTAGGGGAGCAGGGCGGGGAGCGTATAGGGGACTTTCAGGATAGCATTTGAAATATAAATGAAGAAAATATCTAATAAAAAATTGAAGGAACAAAAAAAGAAGCTTAAACCCATGGATAGCACTAAGGAATGGCACAGATAATGAGCACCACCATAAATTTGCAGTTAACACCAGGGAATGGAGTAATTAGAAGGCTACCCATGCACATTATTATAACAATTGATTTTTTAAAATTCACATAAAAAACACCTAGAAGTTCAGAATGTGGGTTTATTATCTAGTATGTATGAACTATCAAGAACTATCTATCCAAGAGTCTGAGAAATAGCCCTCTGTAGCTAAATTCCCTGGTCCTATTGTCCTGCTGCCACTGCCTCCGTAAGCACTTAGCTAAATACCCTGGTCCTGTTGTCCTGCTGCCACTGCCTCCGTAAGCCTCCTACTGGGTTTAACTTCAGACTGGGCTTCTGACTCGTGTGTCTGTTATGACTGAGCATCTTCTGATTCAGAAACACATGCACTGTAGGCCAGTGATGGGAACACATCTCAGCAGCTCTCCTTTCTCTTGATTCACTTTTACTACTGCATTTCAACACTACTATAATAAGAGTATTTTGATTTTAAAGTAAATGATGGTACTGCGATGATTCATTATATGAGTCTTTCCACGGATCCAGAAAACCAAGAATCAATTACTAAAACAAATGATTAACTTCTGATCTTTTAGCATTGACAATAATCTGTGTATTTTAAAGCATACAGGGTGAGGTTCTGATACAAAGCACAATATATTAATTAATAGTTCAAAAGCTAGAAGAGTTTGGCACAAAGCAGGTGTTTAAGAAGTCATTAGCAATAAATATTAATGAGCCAATTCATAATTTCAATGGCTAACAGACTACAGAATATAGGAGTCTGAATAGTACAGAAAAGGTATTCTCAATTTCAATACAGTTGAAACCACATGATTTTCATATATTGTATTGAATCTGGAATCTTCTATCTTTTTTTACTGTAATTCAGATCATGGGATTTAAATGATTAAGGTTTTTTTTTTTATTTTTTATTTTTCAATATTAGGCCACAACGGTTAAGGGCTTTGAGGAGCTGGAATTCTACCAGTCTGCCAAATCCCCAGTTCCTAAATAATGTTTTTCTTTGTTTGTTTTTAATATTTAAGATATAATTTTTGATTAAGACTCAAAGGAGTCTAGACATAAATCAAACATGTATGGTCAAGTTGTTTTCAGCAAGCATACCTAGAATCTACATTTTGAAAAAGGTAATATTGTTGGTAAATAGTATTTGGAAAATTGAATCTCAATCAGGATAAAATTGGACTCTTATCTCATGTCATAAAAAGTTTAATTCTGGGTTAGTGATGGTTCAATGAGGAAGAACACCATCTGATCTTGTAAGAATCTGGTTTGATTTCCACCACCCACTGATTTCCAACACCCATATGACAGCTGACAACTGTGTATGACTCCAGTTCCAGGGGGATCTGAGATCCTCTTCTCACCTTCATTGGCAATGTGCACACACACACACACACACACACACACATACACACACACACACACACACACCCCTCAGGGCAAACACTCATGCACATAAAATAAACTGAAGGGAGGGGGGGATTAAAATGAGACCTGAAACTTCAAAACCTCCAAGAAGACAGACTTTGTTGACATTGGCCTAGCCAATAAGTTCTGAGCTAAGACACCAAAGGTAGTCTTATATTAACAAAAGGAAAATTAGGTGAGTGGAATTAATTAATAAGACAAAATGCTTCTGGCAGCAAGGTAAACAATTCACAGGCTGAAAAGGAAAACTCTCGGGTAAGAGCTGGGCCAGGCTGCCTTTGTGTGACATGCAGGGGGAAAAGAGTCAGAAAGAGAAAAACAGTGTGAAGTCTATCCCTAAGAAAGAAAGTGAGGAAGAGCTTCAGAATTTTCCAAAGGATGCCTAAAAAGTCACAGAAGTAAAGAGAGGTGGCACACTGAAAATTATTGAGCCAAGCCAAATATGGCTTCATCCAGGAAGCTCCCTAGTGGAGAAAGATGAAGGAGACAACTTTTCAGGGAAAAGTAGCTACGCCCCCAGGTGGCTAGGACCACATCATGTGAACTGAGAATCACCCTGGGGTTTGATAGCTCTGAACCTGTGATCTTCAGATGAGACCACATCTGGACTTATTCATTTGCCATTCATTACCGTAGAGCTCCAGAACGCTTAAGTTTCTCAGTCTACTTGGCACCCACAGTTGTGTCACTCTAGCATAGTGATTAATACTTTGGAGGACCCAAACTACAAAGGCAGGTCTTCTGTTTGTACAGATATCAATGTCATGGCTGCTTTTCACATTTCCAAAGTTCTTAGGTCTTGCTAGAACACTCACCTTCTCTCTGTGTGCCATCTGTGCAGGAGAGAAAACTTGTCTAATACTCTGCAAAGCAAAATATGGCAAAGAGATTCCTGGTACACAAATAATGGGTGCTTTTAAAGTAAAGACTACTTTGGCAGACCTGATGAGTCCAATATAGGCTCAACACCAGCATGAGCAATAGGAAAGATATGAGTTCACAAGTTCAACTGACACCCCATCCCCATCTCTGTGCATACAAATGACAGTATCTAATTTTCACGAAGTAGAGTCTATGAGAAGAGAGGAAGATGTATAAAGGGAAGAGAGGTGAGATAAAAGAAGTTAATGGAATAAATGTGACATCAAAGCAGAAAGAAGGGACCAGAAAAATGAGGGGAAGAGGGATAAGAAAGGACAGTGGGAGACAAATAAGAGGAAATGATAATGACATGTATAAAAATAAAAATGTAATAAAATGCATTCCTTATATGTTTTAAAAATTGACTCTAAAGTAGCCTACAGATTGGAAAAAATATTTGAAACTTGAGATCCAATAAAGGCTTGGTATCTAAATATTCAAGAAATTCTGTAACAAGTCTTCATTAGAGTTTTATTGCTGTGAAAAGACACCATGACCAAGGCAACTCTAAAAAGACATTTAATTGGGTCTGGCTTACAGTTTCAGAGGTTCAGTTCATTATCATCAGGGCAGGAAGTATGACAACATCTACGCAGACATGCTGGTCACAGTCCAACTCATTCTTTCTACCTGCCCTGAACTTCCGAGTCTGTATGCACAATGTAATTTCCAATCTGCCCCAATGTATCTTGCTACATCCTGGCTTACTTACCATGGACATGAATACCAGTCCATTGTCTGACCCTATCATGTGGGGGAATCTATTCCTGGGTAGGATATCTTCTAGCAACTTTTTAGCTACCATCTTCACAGTTTCAGTCTTGGAAATGCTTCTGTCCATCCAGAAATGATATCCATGAACACAAGTAAGTACTTGTAGCTGTACTTTCCCGGTTTGATTTCTGTAAAATCAACTTTCCAGTAGGCCCCCAGTCTCTAACCTCCCAGACAAGAGCCAGGATATTTGTCAGTGTTGTGGGTGTTGGTCAATTGACAAGCTTTGCAGCTTGACACTATATTCTAGATAATATGTCGCACGTTTCTGAAAGTTACTTTAGATGGTCTCACTGCATCTGCCATCCGTTTTACTCCCATTTGAGTAACTCTGTATTTTCCTGAGGATAAATATTTCCAGAGAGGTAGGTAATATTAGCTTACTTTCAGCTGTCTGAGACCAGCCTTCTGAACACTGGCTCATGGGCTGATACTTGGCCTATTTGATCTCTTCTTCCATATAGACTGGGGTTTCCAGCAGGTTGGGGTTGGGTGGTTCTGGTAGGATTGCAGCTAACACGGAGGCAGCTGTTTCCTCTAAGGCAACCTCTTTGGCAGCTCTATCAGCCAAGTTGTTACCTCAAGCTACCACTGTTATTCCTTTCTGATGGCCTGGATAGTATATGATCTCCACTCTCTTTGGCAGCTAGAGGGATTTAAGTAATTGTAGGATTTCATAAATTCATTGTTTTAAATAACTGAGTAATACTCCATTGTGTAAATATACCACATTTTCTGTATCCATTCCTTTGTTGGAGGACATATGGGTTCTTTCCAGCTTCTGGCTATTATAAATAAGGCTGCTATGAACATAGTGGAGCATGTGTCCTTATTACAAGTTGCAGCATCCTCTGGGTATATGCCTAGGAGTGGTATTGCTGGATCTTCCAGTAGTATAATGTCCAATTTTCTGAGGAACTGCCAAACTGATTTCCAGAGTGGTTATACCAGCTTTCAATCCCACCAGCAAAGGAGGAGTGTTCCTCTTTCTCCTAATCCTTGGCGGTGTCTGCTGTTATCTGAGTTTTTGATCTTAGGCATTCTGACTGGTGTGAGGTAGAATCTCAGGGTTGTTTTGATTTGCTTTTCCCTGATGATTAAGGATGTTGAACATTTTTTCAGGTGCTTCTCAGCCATTAGGTATTCCTCAGTTGAGAATTCTTTGTTTAGTTCTGCATATCATTTTTAATGGGTTATTTGCTTTTCTGGAGCCTAACTTCTTGAGTTCTTTGTATGTATTGGATATTAGCCCCATATCGGATTTAGGATTGGTAAATATCTTTTCCCAATCTGTTGGTTGCCTTTTTGTCTTATTGACAGTGTCCTTTGCCTTACAGAAGCTTTGCAATTTTATGAGGTCTCATTTGTCAATCCTTGATATTACAGCACAAGCTCTGTTTAGAAATTTTTCCCCTGTGCCCATAACTTTGAGGCTCTTCCCCACTTTCTCCTCTATAAGTTTCAGTGTCTCTGGTTTTATGTGGATTTCTTTGATCCACTCAGACTTTAGTTTTGTACAAGGAGATAAGATTGGATCAATTCACATTCTTCTACATGCTAACTGCCAGTTGAACCAACCCCATTTGTAGAAAATGCTGTCTTTTTTCCACTGGATGGTTTTAGCTCCATTGTCAAATATTAAGTGACCATAGGTGTGTAGATTCATTTCTGGGTCTTCAGTTCCAATCCGTTGCTCTACCTGTCTGTCACTGTACCAGTACCATGCAGTTTTTATCACAATTGCTCTGTAGTGCAGCTTGAGGTCAGGGATAGTGATTCCATCAGAGGTTTTTCATTGTTGAGAATAGTTTTTGCTATCCTAGGTTCTTTGTTATTCCAGATGAATTTGCAAATTTCCCTGCCTAAATTTGTGAAGAATTGAGTTGGAATTTTGATGGAAATTGCATTGAATATATAGATTGCTAAGTGAGGTAACCCAATCTCAAAAGATCACACATGATATGCACTCACTGGTATGTGGATATTAGCTCAGAAGCTCAGAATACCCAAGATACAATTTGCAAAACACATGAAACTCAAAAAGAAGGAAGACCAAAGTGTAGATACTTTGATCCTACTTAGAAGGGAGAACAAAATACCCATGGAAGGAGTTGCAGAGACAAATTTCAGAGCAGAGACTGAAGGAATGACCATCCAGAGACTGCCCCACCAGGGACCCATCCCATAAACAACCACCAAACCCAGATACTATTGTGGATGCCAACAAGAGCTAGTTGACAAGAGCCTAATAAAGTTGTCTCCTAAGAGTCTCTGCCAGTGCCTGACATATACAGAAGTGGATGCTCACAGCTATCTGTTGGACAAAGCACAGGGTCCCCAATGAAGGAGCTAGAGAAAGTACCCAAGGAGCTGAAGGGGTTTGCAGTCCTTTAGGAGGAACAACAATATGAACTAACCGGTACCTCCAGAGCTCCCTGGGACTAAACCACCAATCAAAGAAAATACATGGTGGCACTCATGGTTCTAGCTGCATATGTAGCAGAGGATGGCCTAGTCAGTCACTAATGGTAGGAGAGGTCCTTGGTCCTGTGAAGGCTCTATGCCCCAATGTAGGGGAATGTCAGGGCCAGGAAGCAGGAGTGTATGGGTTGGGGAGCAGGGGTAAGGGGGAGGAGATAGGGGATTTTAGGAGGGGAAACGAGGAAAGGGTATAACATTTGAAATGTAAGTAAAGAAAATATCTAATAATAAAAAAGTAATTGTAGGATTTCATCCTTGTTTCTGATAATTTTTCCTTCTGCAGTTAGGAGTCTCTTTCCTGGTATATGACCTCTATGTATATGAGGGGTTGCAAATGCATACTCTGGCTTTTCATGTAGATGTTGATGGCCATCCCTTCCCCCATGATAAGGGCCTGGGATAGCACTATCAGCTCAGCCATTTTAGCTGAGGTACCTGGGGTGAGAAACTGGGCCCAGTTTACCTCCATTTCTGTGGTCACTGCCACTCCTGCTTTCCTCTGCCCCTCTTGAATGAAACTGCTTCCATCCATCAACCAAGTCTGCTCTGCTCCTGGCAAAGGTGAGTCCTTTAGATACAATTGAGTACTATGTGCTTGTGGTGTAGCAGCTGATCCAGATCCAGGTCAGGGAAAAGGGTTGCAGGATTTAAGGAAGCAGGTGGCTAGAAAGTAACTCAGCCAGGATCGATTAGTGAGTCATGCAGACATTACTGAGCCACCTATCAGGTGGCTGTTTGAGCACCCCTTTGATTTTATGGGGAGTAATCATGGTTAAGTTTTGTCCCAAAGTTAATTTATCTGCATCCTTAACTAGGAATGCCATAGCTGCAGTGATGTGTAGGCATGGCCTGCCACTGATTCTAATTTCTTTGACAGATAGGCTCAGGCCATTTCCATGGTTCCAAAGTTTGAGTCAGGACCCCTTTAGCTATTCTTTTCTGTTCAACATACAAGTGAAATGGTTTTGTGATGTCTGGAAGCCCCAAAGCAGGAGTTGACAGCAGGGCCTGCTTTATTTTATCAAAGGCCTTTAGATGATCTGGAGTCCAAACCAAGTCTTTGGCCTCTCTGCTGGCCTCGTATGAATGTTTGGCTATTTCAGTGAAAACTGGAATCTATAATCTGCAAAAGCTTGTGAACCCCAAGAACTCTCTTGCCTTGGGGAGGTGGGGATGCTGAGGACAGTCTCTTTTCTTGCTGTGGAAAGCCATCGCTGGCCCTCTTTCAGAATATAGCTGAGATAGGTGACCTCAGTCTTGCAGAGCTGTGCCTTCTTTGCAGACACTCAATATCCCTGGTCTCCTAGAGCCTATAGGAGATTCCGGGTCCCCTTCCTGCATTTTTCTTTGGTTTCTGCTGCAACTAAAAGATCATCTACATACTAAACAAGAGTCCTATCTGGATGTTCTGGAAGAGCTGAGAACAGAGCAGGGCCTCCGGGTGGGCTCTGACCAGGGAAAAGGGCAGGGAGGAGAACACTTTGGCTGGATCCCTCGGGGAGCAGAGTCCTTAAGCCTGATCAGGTAGCTTGGCTTGGGTTGTCTGGCAGCTGAGGCAGGAGAGCAGGGAGGCCTCCCAGCAGAATATTAGACAAGCAGCTTGTTAGGGGAAGACCTGTTCCATTGCTCCAGCACAGTGGAACCTGATGAGAAGTGGCACTCCTTCCCTTTGCCCTGTATTGGGTAAGGAACTCCTCTTACTGGTTGGGACTAACCCCTTTGAAATCATGTATGGTATTTCTGCTCCTATTATGCCTAACCTTCAGTCGGCAGCTGTTGCAGAATTAGAAGATGATGATTCATATCTGGATTGTTAACTCTGTACTCACCCAGGTCATGCAGAGCTTCATCAAAAATAGTGGGGGGAGTTCTTGTAAACTTGAGACAGGCAAGTACAGGTGAGTTGTCCATTAATATCTTTTTCAGGATCATGCCACACAAAGGCAAAGTTTTTCTGGCTTTTGGGAGCCAAAGGTAAGTGGAAGAAAGCATCCTTTAGATCCAGAACAGAACACCATTTCCAATCTGGAGGTAGAGAGCTCAACAGGGTATAAGGGTTAGGCACTGTGGGATATATGTCCATTACCCTGCAGTTAACTTCCCGTAGAGCTTGGACAGGGCAGCAGTCATTGCACTTTGGCTTTTTCACAGGCAATAATGGGGTGTTCCAGGCTGACTAGCATGACTTAAGGACTCCCATGGCCAACAGTTTCCAGATATAGGAAATGATCCTCTTCC
>LR753597.1:0-132445 GCA_902729485.2 Mus minutoides | reverse complement strand
CCCCCCCCCCCCCCCCCCCCCCCCCCCCCCCCCCCCCCCCCCCCCCCGCCCCTGCTCTTCTACACGCCTATTCCCACTTCTTGGCCCTGGCATTCCCCTGTACTTGGGCATATAAAGTTTGTAAGACCAAGGGGCCTCTCTTCCCAATGATGCCCAACTAGGCCATCTTCTGCTACATATGGATCTAGAGACATGTGCTCTGGGGTTACTGGTTAGTTCGTATTGTTGTTCCACCTAAAGGATTGTAGACCCCTTCAGTTCCTTGGGTAATTTCTCTAGTTCCTCCATTGGGGGCCCTGTGTTCCATCCTATAGATGGCTATGAGCATCCCCTTCTGTATTTGCCAGGCACTGCCATAGCCTCACTCAAGATAGTTATATCAGGGTCCTTTCAGCAAAATCTTGTTGGTATATGCAATAGTGTCTGAGATTGGTGGCTGATTATGGGATGGATCTCCAGGTGGGGTAGTCTCTGAATGGTCCATCCTTTCGTCTTATCTCCAACATTTGTCTCTGTAACTCCTTTCATGGGTGTTTTGTTCTCTATTCTAAGAAGGAATGAGGTATCCATACTTTGGTCTTCAATCTTCTTGATTTTCTTGTGTTTTGTAAATTGGATCTTGGGTATTCATATTCTGGGACAATATCCACTTATCAGTGAGTGCATATCAAGTGATTGGGTTACCTCACTAAGGATGATATCCTCCAGATACATCCATTTGCCTAGGAATTTTATAAATTCATTATTTTTAATAGCTGAGTAGTACTCCATTGTGTAAATGTACCACATTTTCTGTATCCATTCCTCTGTTGAGGGAAATCTGGGTTCTTTCCTGCTTCTGGCTATTATAAATAAGGCTGCTATGAACATAGTGGAGCATGTGTTCTTATTACCAGTTGGAATATCTTCTGGGAATATGCCCAGTAGAGGTATTGTTGGATCTTCTGGTAGTACTATGTCTAATTTTCTGAGGAACCAACAGACTGATCTCCAGAGTGGTTGTACAATTTTTCAATCCCACCAGCAAGGAAGGGGTGTTCCTGTTTCTCTACATCCTCCCCAGCATCTGCTGTCATCTGAGTTTTTGATCTTAGCCATTCTGACTGGAATCTCAAGGTTGTTTTGATTTGCATTTCCCTGATGATTAAGGATGTTGACCATTTTTTCAGGTGCTTCTCAGCCATTCGGTATTCCTCAGTTGAGAATTCTTTGTTTAGCTCTGTACCCCATTTTTAATGGGGTTATTTGATTTTTCTGGAGTCCAGCTTCTTGAGCTCTTTGAATATATTGGATATTAGTCCCCTATAAGATTTAGGATTGGTAAAAATCCTTTCCCAGTCTGTTGGTGGCCTTTTTGTCTTATTGACAGTGTCTTTTGCCTTACAGAAGCTTTGCAATTTTATGAGGTCCCATTTGTCAATTCTTGATCTTACAGCACAAACCATTGCTGTTCTGTTTAAGAAATTTTCCCCTGTGCCCATATCTTTGAGGCTCTTCCCCACTTTCTCCTCTATAAGTTTCAGTGTCTCTAGTTTTATGTGGAGGTCTTTGATCCACTTAGACTTGAGCTTTGTATAAGGAGATAAGAATGGATCAATTCGAATTCTTCTGCATGTTAACTGCCAGTTGTGCCAGCACCATTTGTTGAAAATGCTGTCTTTTTTCCACTGGATGGTTTTAGCTCCTTTGCTGGATATAAAATTATCTGAAACAAATCAGTAGCCTTTCTCTACACAAAGGATAAACAGGCTGAAAAAGAAATTAGGGAAACAACACCCTCCATAATAGTCACAAACAATATAAAATACCTTGGTGTGAATCTAACTAAGGAAGTGAAAGATCTGTATGATAAGAACTTCAAGTCTGTGAAGAAAGAAATCAAGGAAGATCTCAGAAGATGGAAAGCTTTCCCATGCTCATGGATTGACAGGATTAATATAGTCAAAATGGCTATCCTGCCAAAAGCAATCTACAGAGTTAGGAAAGGCAATTTGCAAATTCATCTGGAACAGTAAAAAACCTAGGATAGCAAAATCTGTTCTCAACAATAAAAGAACCTCTGGGGGAGTCACCATGCCTGACCTCAAGCTGTACTGCAGAGCAATGTGATAAAAACTGCATGGTACTGGTACAGCAACAGACAGGTAGATCAATGGAATAGAATCGAAGACCCAGAAATGAACCCACACACCTATGGTCACTTATCTTTGACAAAGTGCTGGCTCTTGATTCATATAGTCTGTCCTCAGTCTCAGATGCCAGATTAAGTATCAGCACCTAGATTCGATTTCTGTTCCGGTTGCTCAGCCAGACTTTCCCAGGGTCAAAATGAATCTGGGCTCTCATTTTGGCTAGTAAATCTCTCCCCAGTAAGGTGTATGGGCATTCAGACATCACTGTAAAGGAGTGAGACACTTGTCTAGTCCTCAAGTCTACTCCTTTGGGTAGTCCATGACTATTGTTTGGAGCCTGTGGTTCTCTGGATCCAGAATTTCTTTTTAGACAATGGCCCTTCAGTCTTCATGAGCAGCCAGGGAGGTGAAAAGAACCCGTACCTGTCTTCTGCAATGTGTGAGACAGGGCAGGAGTGGGGAAAAACAGCAAGAATGAGAGGAAAGAAGGTAAGAGAGAGAGGAGGGGGCAAGTGGATCCTATCACTATCGCCAGGTAACTGTGGGGGTGAAGTCCAGACAATCCATGTGACTGAAAGGCTACAGAATTGTGGAGCTGGGGCCTCATGTTAGGATCCTAGTGTCTGGGAGCATTGCAAAGGGGTCTTCCATCCCTTGCAGATTAATCTCCTGGGTCTCTGGGATTAAAAAAGGCTTGCCCAGAAAACAGGCTTCCTTTTGAGGTTCACACACCAGCATCTTAGGAAAGAAACAGCTGAGAGTTGGGCAGAACCAAGGTCTCTCTGTTGTCTCCCTTCCCCCATGCAGGGGGGTGGGGGGCTCCAGGCTGGGAGTTCAGACCTAACGCCTTAGCTCTGCAGCTAGGCTGGCTTCCTTTGTCCTGCTAAATGACTCTGCGTGCCTCACCCAGTTCACCTGCTTCCAGCTGGGACATTCAACAGAGCTTCAGGCCCCATTCAGAACTGACTGGGGGCAGGGTTTTCCCTCAAGAAACCTAGGGAGATTTTTCAGTAAAGAACAGAATATGCTTTGACCAGACAACTGACTCAGTGTTTTATTTTCTCTCCCATCTAGTCCTAACAAGCCCCAGTTCACTTTCCAGGGGACCTAGTTTGTCTAGTGGGGGACCGCGGGCTGGACCCCAACATCTCTCCATGATTCCATGGGCAGAGAGCCCAAGGGTCAGTCCTAGCTGTGGTGGCCAAAGCTAAGTGTGACCTTTTGAAAGTGTGGTCATCTTACAAGGCTGCTGCTTAGGCCAGGTATGGCTCTCTGCACCCCTCACTCCCAACCCCCAGATGGTGTGGTAAGCTGGGAAAAGCATCCAGGAGTGAGCTGAGATATAGCTTTTGCTCTTGTGTGGTAACTCACTGGCAGGATATTGTAGCAAATCTTTTCCTGTAGGTTTGAATGGCGATGGTAAATTGTGTATTCTTGGTTAGTGCAATTAGCTACATGAAACATCACAGACAGGGAGACTTCGAACAAGGAAGAAGGGCTAGTGCAACATTTTAAAATTTGGCATACTTATACTTGTCTTTCATTTGTGGGATAGTTTATCAATATTTTTAAATGGTTTTGACCTATTGTTTTTACATTAGTAATTTTTACCTGTGTACAGATATTTTGTAATGGTCTTGCTTAAGTGTATATTTTACTGTTTAGGGTTTTAATTTTTTTTGATTAGATATTTTATTTATATTTCAAATATTTTCCTCTTCTCAGGTCTCCCTTTCACGTTTCTATCTGGGTTCTTTTCCTATACCATACTCCTTCCCCTGCCTCTATGAGGGTGCTTCCCGACCAATCCACTCTGGTTCTCCTGCCCTGGCATTCCCCTGCACTGGGGCAGTGAACACCCTCAGGCCTAAGGGTCTCTCCTCGAACTGATGTCCAACAATGCCCTCCTCTTCCACATATGTGACCAGCACCATGGGTTGCTCCATGTGTATTCTTTGGTTGGTGGTCCAGTCCCTCTGAACTCTGGCATGTTGACACTGTTGCTACCTCCCTGGGGCTTCAAACTCCCTCAGCTCCTTCAGCCCTTCTCCAAATCCTCCACTGAGGCCCATGAGCTCAGTCCAATGGTTGGCATGAGCTTCTGCCTCTGTCTTTGTCAGGCTCTGGCAGAGCCTCTCAGGAAACAGCCATATCAGGCTTCCATCAGCAAGCACTTCCCAACATTACACAATAACATCAGGGTTTGGTGGCTGTATATGGAATGGATACCTAGGTGGGGCAGTCTCTGGATTGCCTTTCCTTCAGTCTCTGCTTCACCCTTTGTTTCTTCATTTCCTCCTGTGAGTATTTTATTTATCCTTCTAAAAAACACTGAAGCATACACATTTAAGCCTCTTCTTAGGCTTCATATGGTCTGTGAATTGAATCTTGGGTATTCCAAACTTTTGGGCTAATATCCACTTATCAGGAAGTACATACCATGTTTGTTCCTTTGTGACTGAGTCAACTCACTTAGGATGATATTCTCAAGTTCCATCCATTTGTCTGTGAATTTCATGAAGCCATTGTTTTTAATACCTGAGTAGCATTCCGTTGTGTAAATGTACCACATTTTGTGTATGCATTTGTCTGTTGAGGGATATCTGGGTTGTTTCCAGTTTCTGGCTATTATAAATATGGCTGCTATGACATACAAGCATGTGTCCTTATTACATGATGGAACATCATTTGGGTATATGCCCAAGAGTAGTCTAGCTGGTCCTCTGCAACTTTCTGAGGAACTGCCAGACTGATTTCCAAAACCTCCAAGTCCTCTTTCTTTGTTGAGTCTTTGTGAGGTTTTGGTATCAGCAGAACTCTGGCTTCATAGAATGAAGTGGATAGTGTTCCTTCTGTTTCTATTTTGTTGAATAGTTTGAAGAATATTGGTATTAAGTCTTCTTTGAAGGCCTGATAGAATTCTTCGCTAAATCCATCTGGTCCTGGGCTTTTTTTGCGGGGAGGGACTATTAATGACTGCTTCTATTTCTTTAGGTGATACGAGACTGTTTAGATTGCTAATCTTATCCTGATTTAACTTTGTAACCTGGTATCTGTCTAGAAATTTGTCCATTTAATCCAGGTTTTGCAGTTTTGCTGAGTATAGCCTTTTGTAGTAGGATCTGATGATTTTATAAATTTCCTCAGTTTCTGTTGTTATATCTTCCTTTTCATTTCTCATTTCTCATTTCATTTGTTAATTTGGATACTCTTCCTGTGCCCTCTAGTTATTGTGGCTAAGGGTTTATCTATCTTGTTGATTTTCTCAAAGAACCAGCTTCTGGTTTGGTTGATTCTTTATATAATTCTTTTGTTTCCATTTGGTTGATTTCAGCCTGGAGTTTGATTATTTCATGTAGTCTACTCCTCTTGCATGTATTTGTTTATTTTTGTTCTAGAGTTTTCAGGTATGTTTTTAAGCTGCTAGTCTGTGCTCTCTCTAGTTTCTTTTTGTAGGCACTCAGAGCTATAAGATTTACTCTTAGTACTGCTTTCATTGTGTGACATAAGTTTGAGGATGATATACCTTCATTTTCATTGATTCTTTTTTTCTTTCTCTCTCTCTCTCTTTTTTTTTATCCCATAAGTCCCCTATACTCTCCCCCCACCCTGCTCCCCTACCCACCCACTCCCACTACTTGGCCTTGTACTGGGGCATATAAACATTCATTGAATTCTAAAAAGTCTTTACTTTCTTTCTTTATTTCTTCCTTGAACAAGTTATCATTGAGTAGAGCATTGTTCAGCTTCCATATGTATGTGGGCTTTCTGTTGTTTTTGTTGCTATTAAAAACCAGCCCTAATTCTTAGTGATACGATAGGAGGCATGGGAGTATTTCAATCTTCTTATATCTTTGAGGTCTGTTTTGTGACAAATTATGCGTTCAATTCTGGAGAAGGTACCATGAGGTGCTAAGAAGAAGGTACAGTATCCATTTGAGCCATAACTTCTGTTAATTTCACTGAATCTTTGTTTTTTTTTTTTTTTTTTTTTTTTTTTTTTTTTTTTTTTTTTTTTTTTTTTTTTTTTTTTTTTTTTTTTTTTTTTTTTTTTTTTTCTATTTCCATGATTTTAACATTGGTGAGAGTAGGGTATTGAAGTCTCCCACTATTGTTGTGTGAAGTGCAATGTGTGCTTTGAGCTTTAGTAAAGTTTCTTTTATGAATGTGGGTGCCCTTGCATTTGGAGCATAGATGTTCAGAATTGAGAGTTCTTCTTGGATATTTTTCCTTTGATGAGTGTGAATTGTTATTCTTTATCTTTTTTGATGACTTTTGGTTGAAAGTTGGTTCTATCTGATATCAGAATGACTACTACAGCTTGGTTTTGGCACCATTTGCTTGAAAAGTTGTTTTCTAGCCCTTTACTTTGAGGTACTGTCTGTCTTTGTCACTGAGGTGCGTTTCCTG
The DNA here is from genome assembly GCA_902729485.2 of Mus minutoides. Taxonomy (NCBI): domain Eukaryota; kingdom Metazoa; phylum Chordata; class Mammalia; order Rodentia; family Muridae; genus Mus; species Mus minutoides. The sequence goes on along the minus strand of LR753597.1, from coordinate 125,903 downwards.
TATGCAGCAAAATGCTGGGTCCTGTTTATGTATTCAGTCTGTTAGTCTATGTTTTTTTTTTTTTTTTTTTAAATTGGGGAATTGAGTCCATTGATGTTAAGCGATATTAAGGAATTGTGATTATTGCCTCCTGTTATTTTTTAATATTATTTTTATGTCTGTGTGGCTATCTTCTTTTGGGTTTGTTGAAAAAAGATTATTTTCTTGTATTTTCTAGGGTGTAGTTTCCCTCTTTGTGTTGGTGCTTTCCATCTATTATCCTTTGAAGGGCTGGATTTGTGGGAAGATATTGTGTAAATTTGTTTTTGTCATTGAATATCTGGGTTTCTCCATCTATGGCACTTGAGAGTTTTGCTGGCTATCGTAGCCTAGTTTGGTATTTGTGTTCTCTTAGGGTTTGTATGACATCTGCCCTGGATCTTCTAGCTTTCATTGTCTCTGGTGAGAAGTCTGATGTAATTCTGATAGTTCTGCCTTTATGCTACTTGACTTTTTCCCCTTATTGCTTTTAATATTCTTTCTTTGTTTTGTGCATTTGGTGTTTATGTGATGGGAGGAATTTCTTTTCTAGTCCAATCTATTTGGAGTCCTCTAGGCTTCTTGTATATTTATAGGCATCTCTTTATGTTAGGGAAGTATTCTTCTATAAATTTCTTGAAGATATTTACTGGCCCAATAAGTTGGGAATCTTCACTCTATTCTATCCTTAGGTTTGGTCTTTTCATTGTATCCTGGATTTCCTGAATGGTTTTGGTTAGGAGACTTTTGCATTCTGCATTTTCCTTGACTGTTGTGTCAATGTTTTCTATGTTATCTTCTGCACCTGATATTTTCTCTTCTATCTCTTGTATTTTCTTGTTGATGCTTACATCTATGACTCCTGATCTCTTTCTTGGATTTTCTATCTCCAGGGTTGCCTCCCTTTGTGATTTTTTTTTATTGTTTCTATTCCATTTTTGATCTTGGATGGTTTTGTTCAGTTCCTTCACCTGCTTGTTTGTGTTTTCCTTTAATTCTTCAAGGGATTTTTGTGTCTCCTTTTTAAATTCTTCTACCTCCAGGCTGGAGAGATGGCTCAGCAGTTAAGAGCACTGACTGCTCTTCAAGAGGTCTTGAGTTCAATTCCCAGCAACCACATGGTGGCTCACACCCATCTGTAATGTGATCCAATGTCCTCTTCTGGTGTCTGAAGACAATCACAGTGTACTCACCTAAAATTAATAAATCTTAAAAAAAATTCTTCTATTTTCCTGTGTTCTCTTGTATTTCTTTAAGGGAGTTATTTATGTCCTTCTTAAAGTCCCCTATCACCATCACAAAATGTACTTTTAAATTAGAGTTTTGCTTTTCTGGTGTGTTTGGGTAACCAGAGTTCCCTGTGTTGGGAGAACTGGGTTCTGATGATGCCAATTAGCCTGGGGTTTTGTTGCTTACGTTCTTCCCCTTGCCTTTCTCCATCTGGTTATCTCTGTATTAGCTGGTCTTGCTGTATCTAATTGTGGCTTGTCCCTCCTGCAAGCCAGTGTGTCAGTACTCCTGAGAGACCAGTTTTCTCTGGGAGGAATTTAGGTATGGAGAACTGTGGTACAGGGTCTGTTCTGGGATGCAGACAGAAACTAGAAGGATCCTGTCCCCTGCTGTTCCTTGCTTCCTGTGTACTGATGCTTCTGGGATGCTCTCTCTTGGGTCAGAAATTTGAAGATAAGTGGTGGTTTTACCTGTGCTGGAAGGTGTGTAAGCACTCCTAGGAGAGCAGCTCTCTCCAGGTTGTATTTGTGTATGTAGCCCTGTGGCACAGGATCAGCTCTGGTCGAAGTTAGAAAACAGAAGGCTCTTGTTTAGGTTTTTTAATTGTTTGGTGTTTTTTTTCCCCCCTATTTTAATATTGTATATTCTGTAATATTTTTCCTGTACTCAACTAAGAATTATTTTTTCTTCTTTTATTTTTCCTCTTTCTTTACTTCTTCTTTTCACTTCTTAATTATAACATTCTATATCCTTGATAATTGTTAAAGTATATGGATCCTGGCAGTATCCCAACTTTGCCTAACTACTTTTCACTTCAGGTTTAAATATTGATTGAATACTCATAACACTAACTATGCTCACCCAGTGATATTAGTCAGTATCACAGGATCTAGACTCACTCATGACATAAGCCTCTGGGCATACCTGAGAGGGTTTTTCTTGATTAGGTTAATGGAAATGGGAAGAAACTCCTCTTGCCACCATACTAAATGTGGATAGTATACTAAGAAGAAAGTTAGCTGAGCTTAAACTTTCATGACTTCAGCTTCTAGCTGTAGATGGAACATGACCAACAGGTCCCATCATCTCCTGGGACTTCTTTTTATGATGAACTGTGTACCCTCAAACTATGAGTCAAAACAAGCCTTTTTTCCTTCAGTTGTTTTTGTCAGGTATGTTATCATAGCAACAGGAAAGGTAACTCAGACACCCAGCCTGCTCTCTTATTTTTTTATCTTTGTAAATATGCTAGTACACATATACTATCTATATTCATTTATACTCTCATAGTTACTAAAGTTAGGGATAATACTCTTCTTAACTGGATAGTATGGCATTTGCATAGTGGGCATATCCAGTAGCTGTGGCTGCTCCTGTCCTTAATAATCTATTCTAGAAAAATCTCACCTTACATAGAATGGTGTAGTCCTCAAGAAAACAACAAATGCTAGCCAAGATATGGACAAAGAAGTCCTTATATGTGGCTTGTTGGAATATTTGTTCCTGTACTTGAAAATCAATGTGAAAGAGCTTAAAAAGTTAAAAGTAGAGAGTCATAAGACCCTGCTCTACAACTTCTCCATGTTTATCCTAAAATCACCAAGCCAATGTATCACAAAGATAATCTAACATCTGTGTTTACTGCTATATAGCTAAGTGACAGAACTAGCCTGGGTGTCTGTTAGCAGAGAAGCAGATATAGGAAGTATAATATATGTTTACAGTGGAATTTTTTGCCATAAAAAGCATGGAATTGTGTTATCTCTAGAAAAATGGATGTAGCTGGAGATAATCATACTAATTAACTAAGCAACTTAAGTCAATGTCAAGTGACAAATACCAGGTTTTTTTTTCATTGGTGAATTCTAGGTATTACATAGATGTACATTATATATTTATAGATGACACTAATGTAGAAGGCTGTCTGTGGTGGGAGAGCTAATGATGTGGGCAAGTGTATGACCTGCAAGAGTATGGTATAAAGGTGGTGAAATCTCAGCTATTGACTGCCAAAGAAGTTGAAATATTTTTGTGAAGTAATTTTAATATCAAACACATTAAAAAGCCTTTGAGATAGTCCTCTAGGAACTTCTGATGTAAGTAATTATATGGAACTTTATTTTGCCCCTACTCCTGAAAAAATGTTCTGTGTAAACATTTGTTTTCTGGTAGCTTTATATATGGCCCCATCTGTTCTTAAAAGTAAAGGACCTCAATGCATCCTTGGGTATTATACATGATATAACACTTTCTCTGGGGAGAGAGAATATGTAGCAAGAAAGACTTTGTTTCATTGTCTGTGTGTTTCTATAGTACGATATAGAAACCAGAGCCCTATTCATAGTGGACGAATGCTCTACTACTGATTAAATTCCAAGCCTTAAAGACATTATTTCTTTAAATGTTTATGAAAACCCAAAAGAAAGTAAAGAGGCCACTAATCAGCAGGGATGCACATCCTAGATAAGAGGAAATCTGACAGCCAGAGTAAGATGCAATCCAGGAAGGATACATCTGAAAGCTAAAGCCACAAGTACTCATGTGGCCTTCTCTTTACCAGGTAGAAGAAAGCATATGCCCACTGATCATAAAAGCCCAGTCAGGCCAACAGCACTGGTGTGATGGAAGCCACATTGAAGTGTGACATGCAGTTTCTGGCCAGGGATGCTCCAGTCAGCAGAACAGTGTTTCAATGGGTAAATCTAATGTCAAGGTTCTTGATTCCCCCCAAGTTACAGCTGCACCAAAGGCTGCCTTTGGCAGCAACTCCTAGGCTATCATTTCATGAACAATCTTTTTTTCTCCAGCCCTCTAATGAGAATGTAGATGTCAGCACAAAATCTGCAGTATGTCTTTATCCTGTGTCATCACATTCTAAACTGATGATAAACGTCTGGCCTGAGAATTCAGTATTTTACTGTATTAGTGCAATTTATATCCTGTGTGGAAGCTGATGATGTGTTGAGATCGCATTGTGCCCTTGTCTGGATTCTCACTCAGCACCCAAATGGATAATGCTGCCCTGGTGATTACACAGGCACTTTCTTATGAAATAAGGCTCTCGTGTTGTGGTCAGTTCAGTGAACAGTGTTTCCTTAAAACTGGGCCAAAGCTCTGTCAACTTAGATTGGCTGCCATTATAATTAAACCTGTAAATTTCCATTTCTGCATGGTAAGATTTATAGAGATATTTTTATTGATGTCATGAAAGTCCAATACAGATGGGGAGTGGATCTAGCTGAGGAGAGCTTAAGGCAGCTAGCTCAGTGGCTCTATGTGCAGCTGCTCAGCAGGCAGCAGTGGCTCTGTATTGAGTGATGATATTGGAAAGCTAGCAGATTAGCCAGACATATATATTCTTAGAAGTTGCAGTGTCACAGCAACAGATCTATAGCATTCGAAGTCAAGAATAAAAATCAAATACATTTCCATTTTTACAACTCAGATCTGGTATCAGGAGAAGACATATCCTGAAGAAGACTGTGCCAAAATACCCATGATTTGATGTGAGTGTCACAGAAAAGTTTATGGTCTCTAAGGCTATTCCACTCAGGACTATGTCTGGATAGGGTGCTCTCCAGGTAGACCAGAACATCAGGGTGGCAACTTACTGCTTCAGGGACCAAAGTCGCACTCTCTGAGATCCTCAAATGGCTGTGAGACCCTCTGCAATATTCCACAAGTGTTTGTTATGTCTCCTTGTGGCTCTGCAGCTATCCTTTCTGAGGTAAAAAAGGGATCATGGTTTGTCATGTAGTATTTCATGTAGACTGCTTGCACAACAGTCGACGGTTTATAAACGTTTCATAATTTGTGCTAGGTTAAAGGAGAGTTTGGGGGTCTTGTTCTTCCATTGGGTGTTTGGGGAGGGACAGTTTACTAAATTTGTGGGGCTGTTTCAATACATTTTAAAGAAATAATTGATGATCAGGCCCTTAATTATGAGACCCAAGATCATTTATGTCATGTTGCTTAATAAATACATGCTGGCATTCTGGACCATTGTATTCTTTGCACAATGTGGTTGAGGGTATAGCATCAGGTGATGCCCATCAGCAGAGGCATGTGGTAACAGCATAGTTTCTCCAAGTTTCTCCAAGTACAATCCATGTTCCTATATGACTGGGCGAGCCTTCAAATTGAGTCTTACAGTTTTCCAATAGAGTAGACCCCAGAGAGATAACATGCAAGCCCATAGGTTATCTTAAGTGCCCATGTGCCACATTAGAACATACAAGAAGCCAGGCATGATGATGTACATCTTTAATTACAGCACTCAGGAGGCAGAGGTGGATCGATTCTGTGAGTTTGAGGCTGGTTTACATACTTAGTTCTAGGCTAGCCAGGGCTATGTAGTGAGACCTTGTCTTAAAAAAAAAAAAAAAGAAAAAAAAAGGGAAACATAATGACACACTTTATTTAATGTATTATATCGATCATTTCAATGTTTAATATTATTTTAAAATTACTATTAATAAACTTCCCATTTATTTTTTCATGGAATGCTTTAGAAATCCAGTATGTACAATGTTTTAGTTTAGACTAGCCATGTTTTATTGCTGCATAATCAGTAGCCACAGCACAAATATAGGCCAAATTAATTTCTTCAGCTGTAGTCAAAATGTGTTTGTTATGCCAATGTACTTCCAAATGATCTTATTCTTAATATTTTATTGTATATTTTACATTATGTATCATTACAGGATGATTTATATTATTAGAGCATATATAATCCTCTCAATGATGCAGCACAAACTTTTACCAAGGATGAAAAATATTAATAAATGTTAAATACACTTTTAAAATTATTTCTGCCAAAATCATACTATTCTAATTTTTCAGGTTCAAAAAAGACACATGATAAGCAAGCTCTCCATCAAAACTCAGAAACATTATGTGTGAAATAAAAACACGGTTGGTATAAGGTTAGAAAGCTGGGGACATAGTTTAACTCTGTTTCTTCTGGCTCCTCCATGTAACAACTGTGCTCATTTGAAGTCACTCTAGGAAGACCTGACTATGGCTTCAATCTGGCTAGTTACCTAGAGTTTAAGATTTAGATAGAAAAAAAAAAAAGCTCAAGAAAATACACTCAATTCTAGTATTTATAAAATGGGAGGGTTGGACTAGAATCAAGCTCACTATATTTTTCTTTTGTTGTTGTTGTTCTGTATGCAGTCAGAGAACAAATTTTCTAAAGTTGTGGATCACCTATTCTGTTGTGATAGTCTTCTCTGTAGTCATCAAGAAGCAGTTGTTGGGAAATCAATAAATGAATGAATGTGGACAGGTTCAATCCAGTGGCTAATGGCTGGTAATTATGGGACTAAGCAGTTGTATGTCTCCTAACCAATGTTGCCTCACTGAGCACAGATTACCACTGAGGGCCAGGTAGCTTTGCAGTCCTTTGCTTCACAGTGCTATGAGCAACAACTTTAAAATGCGAACTGCACAGAAGCTTATGTCATTCCTAGATTCCAGAGTCTTACCATTAAGGACAGTCTTGTTTTAATAAAATGAAACTTAAATATTTAGAATCAAGAAAAATACTATTTTTTTAAGTTTTAGTGAGTTATATCTAATTTTTTTCAATGTAACATTTTGGAAATATGGCTTGCTACATGCATTTGTCCTGGGACAGGCTTTCCTCATAATCCACCTGTTTTCAGTGGCAAAAGTTCAGCCTCAAATCTGAAGAGTAAGCATGGTGGCATCTGGGACCGCAGAGCAGTCTCTGGGAGAAGACTAGTCTTCTTATAGCAGGGGGAACAGAAACTTTATAGGTAAGAGGAAGGGTGTTTCTGGAGCCCTCAATAGATGGTTTGAATATAGAATCATGGAAAAATGAAGTTAGGCTTTGATGAGTTTCTGGGTAGATTATGAATGTAAGTATTAAGACTGGAGAGTATTCTAGAAAACACTGGAGAGAACCATTCTGCTCCTAAAAGAACAGAGTTAATGTTGCTCCTGGTGTTTTTTTGTTTGTTTTTAGTGGAGAATTCCACTAACCTGGACAACTTCAGTGATTGTAAGCAGTTTCTTTCCATTCTACTTGCATACATGATTATGTGATGAGGGTTCTCCAAGGATATGAACTCTGAACTTCTAGTCTGGTCTTCCAATCAGCACGCTATCAGAGATGCCTTAGTTTACAAAAATTTTCAAAGGTAAAAGTATTGGGATACCATAGGAATTGAAGTAGGCATAGAAATGACCCACAAACTTCCTAGAAGAGCTACAGTTCATGTCTGAAGTGAGTCAAAGGTATTCCATAGTCCAACATAGTCCATAGTTCCTGCCCAACTCAAGGTTTTATTCTAGAGTTGAATAGGAGGTAGACTTGTTTCTGGCCCATCAGAGGACATTAGGTTGATATCTATTATCATCTCTACTGCAGCTAGGGCCAAGCTCATTAACATTGCTCATAATCCCCCTCCTCACCTGCCATTCTGGATTTTCCTCACTCTCAGACAATTGACAAATTGCTTTGTAGGATCCTTGTTGCTCTTCCTGCAGGCTCTAGCATTTGTCAACGTATGGTTGCTGCCAATGTTCCTCTGCTGTTTTTTTCAGCCATGCAATACCTAGAAGTGCCCCATGTCAAGCTCCACACATGTTTCTTGATAAATACTTGGAAGCAGAAAAGTCGATTCTTCATGGTGAATCTGGTTAATTAATGCTGTCAGTGTGGATAACTCCTTTTATTGCTTTCTGGTTCTCAGAAATGAGAAGTCTAGCATGACCAGACAATAAACAAAGCTTTAGGTTCAGAAGAAATTTTTGGGTAGTGAGATGGCTCAGTGGAGAAAGATATTTGCTGCTACGCCTAAAGACCTGGGTTTGTCCCTAAATCCCACACAATGGAAATAGAGAACTAATTCCTAATAGTTGTCCTCTGACCTCTGTATACACACTCTGGCATGCATATACTCACCCTTTACCGTAAATAAAATAAATAAATGTAATTTTGAAATCTCAGAGAAAAACTTTTTATGATGGTCTGCTAAGTCATTGAAGCATTTTCATTCTTCCTGGTCCTCCAACTCTAACCCAAAGATCCCTGAAGAGTTGCAATGAAGTGCATATAGCCAGCAAGGGAATATTGTCTACTCTAGGTCACAGAATAACATGTCACAGACAGAGCTTTGTCCAGGCTGTTTAGGAAGTCAAGGACCTAGTACCATTCAGATTATAAACCCTAATCTGGCACAACATAAAAATCTATGATGTTTTCTCAGGTCACCTGAATCCATCAGGTGTTCTGTATGGCACTGTCATGGAGTGTCTCATGTTCCCATGCTTATATTCCTGGTAAGAAACAACACAGAAGTCATTTTCTCAGTTATTGGAGTTAAGATGTGAGTTTTATTGAGAGATCACACTATGAGACTCTGATAATGTCTATAGGATAAACAGAGGGAAATGATAATCACCCAATGGAAGATACTTGGCTTTAAAATAGGTGGAATAGAGTGGGAATAATGTTTTCAGGGTAGAGTAAAATATTTATTTATGAACAATTACATATTCAAGAAGATGAAATATTGTTTCTGGTTTCAAGTAAGACTTAAGGCATACAATGTTAGAGAAAGATGAAAAAGACTGAAGGGGCCCCATAGGACAAGGGTGCTGAGAAGTCTTTGAATCATGATGTGTCCTCAGACGTATATATGGAGAAAAGGTGGGTGCTAAGTCAAAAAATCAACTTTGTCCATGGCTTCCCCAATTTTCCCTGATGCTGAATGACGAAGGTATTAGAAGGGATCAAATATATGATGTAAGTAAATGTCATGGGAGGCCAATGAATGGTCTAAGTGGGGGATGGGGGCTGCTTGATCCATACAAGTCCATCAGTCAACCATGTTGCTATAGTTTTTGTTGAGTCATAAGGTGGAAAGGATGGATTTGTGTCTTCTACAAAGCATTAGTTTCTTTGGGATTTTGAGTTTTTGCTTTCTCATGTGTGAATGCATTTCTCTGAGGACACAGATTTTGAAGTCAGGAGTGGAGGTGTGGAACATGCTAACATATTTTGATGCTGACAAAAGAAATGTGTAGGTATTGTATCATGGGGGAATAGGGACAAAGATGGTGGAGCGATAGATGAAATCCACTAATGGCAAGAGTGTGGAGAAAGTGATAAAGAGCCTCAGACACATACATTGGCACAGGGGAAAATTTCCTGAACAGAACACCAATAGCTCAGGCTCTAAGATCAACTACAGACAAATGGGATCTCATAAAATTGAAAAGCTTCCATAAGGCTTCTGTCATCAGGAAAAAATAGCAACCTACAGATTGGGAAAAGATTTTTACCAATCCTATATGTGACAGAGGGCTAATTTTCAGTATATACAAAGAACTCAAGAAGTTTGACTCTAGAGAACCAAATAACCCTATTAAAATGGGGTACAGAACTAAACAAAGAATTCTCAACTGAGGAATACTGAATGGTTGAGAAACACCTTAAGAAATGTTCAACATCCTTAATTATCACAGAAATGCAAAACAGAACTACCTTTAGATTCCACCTCAAACCAGTCAGAATGGCTAAGATCAAAAACCCAGATGACAGCAGATGCTGGCAAGGATGTGGAGAAAGAGGAACACTCCTCCATTGCTGATGGGATTGCAAACTGGTACAACCACTTTAGAAATCAGTCTGGAAGTTCCTCAGGTCCCAGCTATACCACTCCTGGGCATATATTCAAAAGAGGCTCTAACGTATAGTAAGGACACATGCTCAACTATGTTTATAGCAGCCTTATTTATAATAGCCAGAAGCTGGAAGCAACTCAGATGTCCCTCAACAGAGGAACGGATACAGAAAATGAGGTTCATTTACATAGTGAATTATTACTCACCTATTAAAAACAATGACTTCATGAAATTTGAAGTCAAATGGATAGAACTTAAAAATGTCACTCACAGCAAGGTAACCCAGTCACAAAAGAACATACATGGTATGTACTCATTCATAAGTGGATTTTAGGGAAAAAACTTGGAATACCTATGATACAATTCACGGACCATATGAAGCACAAGAAGAAGGAAGACCGAAGTGTGGATACTTCAGCCCTACTTAGAACAGGGAATAAAATAATAATGAATTTTTTTCTCTTATACAATAACTTTCAGGGATTAAAATGCTTTCTCCATTGACTTTTATTTAAACTAGAAGTTAACTTACAAGACACATCAAGTTATTACAAATTATTATGTGCACTCATTATTGAAATGTAGTAAACAAATACAGAGCAATACATTAACATAACATCTGTATATCATTGTAATCATTTCTTCATTTTGTCTCATTGAAAATCTATATTTTAACATTTGAAAGTAGTGAAAATTTGTAAAGCTCTCCAATTTATTTAATCTCAACTTGATCTTAATAGCATTATCTCAATTGGTGAATATAAAATCACTATAATCTTTATCTTGATGATTTGGTTTTTTAATCGGTATAAATGTTTGTAAATACACTATATCTAGTCCTTTAGGAGCTTTGAAGAGTATGCTGGATCTCCAGAAATCAGAGTTAAGCCCATCCAGTCCTAAGGCTGTATGTGAACACTCAGAACCAAACCTGGGTCATCTATAAACGCACTGTTCCTCAGCACCTGGAATCTCTCTAGCTTCCAAACTCATATCTTGGCACTTTATCTGATCTGTCTAAACTTGGCAATGCAGAGGAGTCCTACTGTTGTTCAGTGAGTAAAATGACCTCTCTTTTAGATCATGAAAAATACAGGCATCTTTTGCTGGAAGAATGGAAGTTTGGTAAAAACCAATCATTTGATCACACAACATCTGAAGACATTATTAGTTTTTCTGGAATGTGTCCCATTGAGATCAAATGAAGTTTCTCTACTAGAGGATTATGAGATTGGGAGTCAGGAATGTCAATCACAGCTTTCTGGCAGGACAAACTTGTGTAAGTCAGGATCTTTCTAGGCTATCACTTTAGGAAAACATGAAGCTAAGATATTTGCTGTGAGTATTTGTCAGATATTTCATTATTGTCAGAGTAGCATTTTGTTATCATCAGAATTGTACACATTACTTCCTTTCCCTCAACTAGTTTTCACAAGTTTTAATATTCATGTATCGATCCACTTTAGAGGCTATAGTATGGTGATGCCTGTTAATCTCCAGACTGCCACAAGAACAATAGTGATGAACATAGTGTATATATCTACAGTCTGATCGCGTATATGTGAGAGAGAAAACAGTATCCTGTTGATTAATGGCAAATATTTTTACATACAAGAAATTCCCCAACACCAGAAAATTACTAAAATTGAGCAAGCTTTTCTTTCATTAGACATGTAAGTAATTTCTCTCTCAAATGACTTTGGGAAGCACATAGAAATCTTAATTCCCACTTTACAGATTTTATTTTTACTTTTTATAAAACTAACATTTTGAACTCCTTTAATTTTCCTAACAGTTGGATATTTTTAGTGATTCTGTAAAACAATTATCCTATTACTCAGTCTCTCTCTCTCTCTCTCTCACTCTCTCTCTCTCTCTGTGTATTTTTCATTCTTCCTTTTATTCTCTCTTCCTCCCTCTCCTTGGAGAGATATGGCTCCATTATTGTTGGAAACTCCATCTGTGGGTTTGCTTCTCTGGCCAAGGACATAAATCAAGAAGCCAGTTCAATTTGAAGTTTAGGTTTTTGCCTTAGCTGCTGTAAGAAACATATCAGATTATTTATAACCATGGATGTTCAAGGTTTCATCACCACAGACAGAGGGTGTTTTAGAACGTTCACCTTTAAGATATCCAGAATAGAAGCTGTTGATCCTCTGTAGACTGTGAATTTCTAGAGTTGAGCTTCTTGGTTCTTGTTAGTGAGGTGAGTTTTATGTTCACCATTACATCACTCTGGGAAGCTAGAAGCCTCTTTCCTATTAGGAAGCCTTACCTTGACTTTCATACCAATAAAGTTGTTCTTAGACAAGAGCTCATCCTAAAACGTGTCTTGATTGCACCTGAAAAACAAAATACTTCCCTCTCTCTTTGCCCCAGCCTGGTCATCCTCAGCAGCCTACATGCTTTGAATCTAAGACAAGGCTCTCAGTCTAATGACTTTTAAAAAACTACCTTCCATCAAAGGAGCCTCCAGGTAAATTAAACTGAGTGAGTATGGGAGACGCTTTCAGGGAGGCAGATGTCAAGCCTCAGAAAGGTCACTCTATTAGGGGCCCTTTCTTTTTGGACTCTTATTTCCTCCAGGATTAGTAAAGAATAGGAAGGGAGGCCTTGGTATTCTGCCACAGGCTTCTTTAGAATGCTGAAGAGGGAGTATCTTGCATGACACATATTCTTAGAATCTAAGTTTCAAAGGGCATTGTGTAAAATGACATTGGAGTACAAGTAAGAAAATGTTACTTGAGAACTCTTTCCAAGTGAGAAATGCCAAGGATTAATGGAATGTGAAGCTGTTATAATTTCTGGATAATCTTTCAAGAAAAGAAAAAGAATTTATTATAGAAAGAAAGTGTTTCTTCTCGAGAAAAAGCTAGTTAGAGGCCCACATTATGGTTCTGTCTGAGGAAGACTGGGAAAAGCTCTCTAACATTTCACCAGGATTAACACCTGAGTCTCTGACCTCTTTGAACAAAAGAGTTCATGACTAGAATAAGGGGAAACATGAGCCTCATTAAGTTCTTCTTCAGAGTCAAGATCCACATGTAGTGGCAATTTGAATAATAGCCTGCATATGGAAAAACCTCCACGTTAACTGTTGTCACAGGGATCTAGCTCAATTGAGCAGACTGACATTGACCAAATTGTGACTATTGATGGGTACCTTATTGATGGCTCTGGAGTAGTGTGACTAATCAAGTCATTGATCTGATTTTTTCTTTAACAAGTCCCATTGCCAAGGTCACACTCATGTGAGGGAAGGAGGCATGGCATTCTTCTCAAGGTGTTCAGTCAATATTTAGTAGTGTAACACTTTTTTCTCCACTTTCCTGATCCTTCAGTTGACAGTCCCACAGTAAATACAAATAGCTTCCTGTAACATCAATTGACTAATCTATTGTGCAGAAATCTGAATACTCATGACCAAACTTTCTGTCTTTTTCCAAAGAACTTCTTGTAGGGGAAAGAAAAAAATCAGAACAATAACAAAAGCTTCTAAAGAGAACTATATCTTTTCATAAGACTAAGTCATGGGCCAAGGGTTTTCATGAAATTCCTTTCCTTTTTCTTGGCTACCATCTGAAAAAATTTAGTGCCAGATGGGTGGGAAATGGAGATGTGATTAGGAGTGTATTTGTCTATTTTAAATATTGGAAATGATCTTAATGCCAGGCATTTCCACTTGCTTGGTTTACAGAGAAGCCTGGCATTTCTGAGGGTGGGTAGTAGAATGGCAACTGTGCCCTCACTGCAGTCTGCCGAATCCTTGGAGTGTCTTGCATGAAAGGGTTCTTGTCACAGGGAGTGCTCACTGGAGCCAAGCCAAGTCCCTGGGGGATGTCTAGTGTCTACTACTTACAGAGCTGGCTGTCAGGTTAGTCTTGTGTGTTTGTAATTGACTATGATGTCTGGATGGTGCTAGAATGATTCTAGCCAATGGTTCCTCTCCAAAAGGATTTTCCTGGCTAGCTCTCCGGTGACAGAAATGCCAATTTGGGAGTTGCCTGGAAACTCCAAAGATGCAGATTCATTTAGCTGAACTCTGGTTGTGAAGCCAAGTGCTACAAAGTGCTGAGAAAACATATGAGAGTCTAAGCTTGAGTCAGTGCTTCCCGCCTCAAAAAATTATTTTTTGGCTTCTCTACTTTTTAATGCTGTGTTTAATGTTTCCGAGCATATTTAGTAAACATGTCACTAGCGATTGCCAGTCCTTGGTGTCTTCCTGCTCTGTCCTTAATGGTTTTCCCTTTGGAAAACCTTTGGTCAGTGCAGTGGGTTGAATGTGAATATGAATGCATGTGTATTTCATGCTAGACAGATTGGAGATTTGTTTTCACTAGTTCTCCAGTTTATTTATAGCACGACTCCTTATGAACCCAGCAAGTAATACACACATCTTACTTTCCTCAGCAGACTTGGCTACTTCTCTTCTCTTGAGAAAGCTGAGCTTATACTTCACATTAATCTGGGAAAGTTAGGAGGGATTTTAGATCTATGCAAAGTGTGCTTTCCTTTGCTAAGCCAGTTAAAAGAACAGTGTTCTATGTCTGAATCCATGTAGTATTCTGTCAGTTGAGTAGTGAATGTTTTTCTGAAAAATGAGGGCCCCATATGCTGTAAGCCATGCAGACACTTTTGCTAACTTTGTTGGGCAGCTAGAGATGTGGGCAACTGTAGAGGAGTTTTAATCCAGCAATAGGGCTGCTCTGGCTAGATTACAGACACACCCTAGTACACATGTTTAATCCCAAACAATGAAGGTTAAGTTAGTTATAAGAAGGAAGCAGCCATGTTTGAAAGTAAGTTCTAATTGAGGAGCAGACAAAATGATGAATCAGAGAAAGATTCTCTAACACATTTCAGAGAATGTGTAAGAGACAGGATGGAGGGGCATCTTAAAAGAGTAGCACAGAGAGGAGGACATCCTTTTACTTGGAGCGTTTTACAGAGATGGATTGGACAGAGAACAAGTTAGACACAGGAGAAGACAGAATGAGCCAGAGAATGAGAAAGAGCCAGAAGGTTAGAACAGATTGCCTGAGTTACTTTGAGGACAAGTAGAGCAATCCAGTCAGATGCAGAGAGAGAAGCCAATTTGAGAAGCCATCTAGGAGAAGAGTTTGACCCAGAACATCTGAGTTAAACCAACCAACAGAGTTCAGAAAGAACTAAAAAAGATAATTGTATTCAGTAGTAAGTCTCAGAGGCTGAAAAAATAAGAGGTTTGGATCATATTGTATGGAGGCTCGAAGCTTCTAGGATTAAAACTCGGTTAGTGGATGGAGCTAGTAAGCCTCCAAGATGACAACTATGTCAGGCAAATAAAAGTTACTTTAACAGCCCACCTCACAGCATCATTATAATCATCATGCTCAAACTCAACATGAGATTTGATATAAACCTCAAGACTATATGGATCATAGCCATTCACTCACTAACACTTATTCAGCAAGATCCGCGATCCTCTTTCTTATCTTAAGGGGTTTAAGTATAAAGATTCAAGTGCATCATTAAGAAATAGGCAGTGAGTGGCAGAATAAAGCTCCAGGAGCCACAGAAGTATAGGAAAGGGTCAGAAATGTGATGATTGCCTCTTCCATACACCCAAAGTTCTCAATGAAGGTAGAACTTGAGTGAGAAGAATGCTTGCATAAAAGATTTATGAAATACAGTGTGAGAGCCAATGGCGCTCTGAAGACCACCAATGCTTTGGCGTAAGTTACCTGGCCAAGAGTTGGAGCCTTTGTAGCTGCTGGTTCTACTTCAGAGTACAAACAAGTGATTTTCTTTAAAAAATGCTTTAGTTCTTAGCAAATTAGAATTCTTTTTAATGAACCTTCATCACACATACTTCAAGAAGGATTGAGTAGGTGGTAAGGGAGGGAAGGAGTCGTCCCCTAAGGGGATAGCATGTTATGAGATGATTAGTAAAGTCTCTAATATATCCAAGTTCAAGTTCCTAGAATCCATAAGTGCCATTTTGCATGAGAAAAAAATGTTTTTTCAGGTGGGTAAGTGAAGGATCTTACGGGGGGGTGGGGGGTGTCAATTGTATTGTCCCTTCATCCAAACTCTGTTATCACAATGCCTGAGTCTAAAATAGTTTATAAAGGAAAGAGGGTTAATCCTAGGATGAACAGGAAAATAAAGTACATATTTGGGGGGAAATTATGAGGAACATATGGGATTGTAATACCTAAAAGAAGTATACAATGCTCTAGGTGATTGCAATAAACCAGACACAGAGTTTTGCCATAAGGGAGGGAGAATGTATTTCCTTGCCCTTTAAATTTGGCTGACCTAATAACTTGCTTTGACCAACTAAATGTTACAGACATTGTAACAGAGTACTGCATTCAGTGTTTAGGGCTTTGCCCTCAGCCATCATCCATGAACAAGGCTGAGTTAGTCTCCTGAAAAATACGAGCACTGAAAAATATGAGACAGGTCCCACTCATTTCCACACACATACACACACAAATCCATAGAAGATGAATGAGCACAGTAAGGGGCAGGTGAAAGCAGATCATTCTAGAAGACCAGTCTGCACTAGGCCAGCCACACCTAACACACGGACTAAGTAAAATGGTTGTAGTTTTCAGCAATAAGAGAAGAGAGGCTAAGTGATCCAGAGAATCAAAAGGAGTATTAATATTCAGGAAGTTTGCCTCTCACCTCACTGAGGACAGGGAGCAAGTGTTTCAATTGGGGCAAGGGTGATGAGAACTCATGATTTGAAAGTATATTTTCTTTATGACTGTGACATGTTAGCAGTCAACATAAGTAGGCAAAAGAATGAGCAGTAATTACAAACCAGGTCTCAGTCATAGGGCAGAGAATGCAGAGTAACACAAATGCAGAAACTGGGGACCCATTGTCTTTAAAGGAGGTGTTAATAGAGAACAAAATGTTTGTGCAGTTCATATGTGATAAATAAAAGCTAATAACCAAATTCCTTGCAGCTCATGAGGGACACTAAGGCAAAAGGGAAAATACCCTTGAGAAATATTGCTTGGAAGTTTATAGTCCTGCAGGGGACACACAAGGCAGATCTTACAGCTTGTGACAGGGCACAACAGTAACCTTAACAATTAATGTCTGAAATTAGACCTTTGCTGTCTTTCAACAAGTAAACTTTAGACCTCCATGATGACTTTTGTCAAGTAGAACAGCTTCAATCACTCCTGTGGCACCTGGCCCTTTCAACATGACAGATTGGTTCATAATAGTTGGGAATCAGCTGTTTGAAATCCTTAATTACTAAATTATTGATACAGTTCATGACCAAGGGAGTGTGGAGTTAGAGTGTGAGCAGAGGAGCCACATGTCTGAGGGACATTTTCATGAACTTAGAGGTGAGCCCATTTTTGCTAATCTATGTTGAACATTTTAAACTTGCTCAATAAAACATTCAGTGCCTAGAGATCACAGATCAGGCATGTTTCACCCAATGTTTAAAAATCTAATAATTTACCACAGTAAATCAATCAATGTTTTCTTAGAAATATTGGAACTGAAAGCAAGAGTTGAGTGGAAACAGAAAAATGTCCATAAGTTGAGTTGGCTTAAAGGTATTTCTCAAAATATTGAATCCCAGGGGCTAGGAAACCATAATAGAGAAATCCTTGGAAGATGTTTTTGTAAGTGATGTAAAAAATGGCTTCCAGAGAGCTGTTTATTGCTTGTTAGAAGGAACCCATTAGTCAAACCACTGAGGACAGCAGCTCCCCATTACCTAAAATGCGTTATTCCAACTCCTTACTTTATACAGACCTCTGCTCCATAATTCCATTTCTCTATACATTATCTGCTGTCTGGGGGAGGCAGAAGCATGTGATAAAATTTTTCAAGATTCTTCTAAAATAATTTTTCTTTGACAAGAAAATTCTTGCACAAAATTTTTAAATTTTATTTTCTTTAAACTACTAAAAGGGCTGTGTTGTCAAAAAGTCAAATCTAGTCACATTGACTATTCTATTGGATAAATAAGTAAATAAATAGCATCTTTCCTTAATTTTTAAAGCCAACACATGACATGATAGGTAACTTTATGGCCTCTTCACAGACACATGTCATCATGTTTTGTTCTTATTTGTCTTCCCCAGTGCCTTCACTCATCCCTCCTGCCCTCCATCCATGCAAATAGTCCCTCTTTTCTCTCACATCACATGAAGTTCATTGCTCTGTCTCTCCTCCCCTGCTTTAAGATCTCCTCTTACCTTTCATGGTTCCATTTCTATTTTTATGATTACACACACACACATACACACACACACTCTTAAATTTATTTATTTCTACCTATGTGAGAAAGAAAACATGCAGTAATTTTCTTTGTGAGTTTGACTTGTTTCATCTAGTTAAATAGAACACATTTATTTGTTTTCTTGAAAATTTAGTCATTTGATTCTGCTCAATAGCTGAAAATTATACCACATGTATATTTAACACATTAAAAAATTCTTTATCTGTTAACAGACATTTTGTCTAGTTTTATTTCCTGGTGATTGTGAATAGTGTTGTAGTAAGCAAAGATACTTTGTACCTCTATGCTATGTGATCTAAGAGCCTTTCAAGTAAATGCCCAGGGCTGGTGTAATTGGGTTATAAGGCTGTGTATGTTTTAGGTTTTGTTTTTATTTTTTTTAGATTCTTCATGCCAACTTCCATAGGCATTGCACCACTTAACACTCTCGACAAGTGTATAATTCCCTCCACATATGTGCTGTTCTTTATTCTGTTGGTGATGGCCACTCTGAGTAGGGTGTGATGGAACCTCAGGGTAGTCTTCCTTTGTGATTCTCTTAGAGCTAAGGCAATGGGACACTCTTTGAATTTGTATGGTTCATTTGTTTTTTGAGAATTAACTATTCAGTGCATTAGTCTAATTTTTTGATCAGACCATAAGGCAATTATTATCTCTTGGTGCTTAGTTTTTGTAGTTCTTTATAGCTGCTAGATACTAATCTTGTGTCCAATGTGTAGGAGGCACATTTTCTTCTTTTTTCAGGCTGTCTCCTCACTCTAGTGGTAGTTTCTTTGGCTGTGCTGAAGCTTTTCAGTTCCATATGACTCCGTTTGTTTTCCCTATGCTTTTGCAGTTATTCTTAGAAAGTCCTAGTCAGTGCCTTTATTTTGAGGTATTGCATTTATTTTCTTTTAGCAGTTTCAAACTTTCATATTTTGCATTAATATGTTTATCCATTCATATATCTATATCTATATCTATATCTATATCTACTTCTACATCTACATCTATATCTATATCTATATCTATATCTATATCTATATCTATATCTATTCTATATCTATATCTATATCTATTCTATATCTATATCTATATCTATTCTATATCTATATCTATATCTATATCTATATCTATATCTATATCTATATCTATATCTATATCTATCTATCTATCTATCTATGTATCTATCTATCTATCTATCTATCTATATGGGTTTTGGGTTTTGGGTTTTTCGAGACAGAGTTTCTATGTATAGCCCTGGCTGCCCTGGAATTCACTCTGTAGACCAGGCTGGTCTCAAACTCAAAAATCTGCCTTTCTCTGCCTCCCAAGTGCTGGGATTAAAGGCATGTGCCACCAAGCCCCACTATGTTTATCCATTCTTAATTTATGTATAGGTGAGAGATAGATATCTAATTTAATTATTCTGCATGTGTATATATACGGTTTTTCTAGCTCTATATATTGAAGTGACAGCCTTCTGATTCTGATGTATTTTAAGATTTCTCTTTTTTTAATTTTGAGAAGGCTAGGCTGATTCCATGACAAGCTTCAAATTGACAGTTAAGGAGACTAGCCCTATATCTTTGTTTCCAAGAACAGGGCAATTTCAGGCAAGTCGAGGCCTCAGAAGCTACCCCACTACCTGGCCTGAGGCAAGCACAATGGGTCAGCATCAGTTTCCAGGCTTCCTCAGCTACTTCCTCAGCAACAGTTTCCAGACCTCCCTAGCAAGTTTTGTGCCTCTACACTCTGGTAATGGAATGTCCATAGAGATGGACCCACTAGATTAACATAGAGGTCACCTAACCCAGAATTCCTTAATGTGCTTTATTTATTTATTTTTTTGAGAAGCCAAACTACCTTTATTTCCAGATGATATGGTTTTGTATATAAGATATCCTACAGACTTCCCAAGAAAATTTATTTTTTTATTAGATATTTTCTTTATTTACATTTCAAATGCTATCCTGAAAGTTCCCTATACATTCCCCCCACCCTGCTCCCCTACCCGCCCACTCCCACTTCTTGGCCTTGGCATTCCCCCTGTACTGGGCATATAAAGATTATAAGACCAAGGGGCCTGTCTTCCCAATGATGGCCAACTAGGCCATCTTCTACTATATATGCATCTAGAGACATGAGCTCTGGGGGTACTAGATAGTTCATATTGTTGTTCCACCTAAAGGGTTGTAGACCCCTTCAGCTCCTTGGGTAATTTCTCTAGCTCCTCCATTGGGGGCTCTGTGTTCCATCCTAAAGATGAATGTGAGCATCCCCATCTGTGTTTGCCAGGCACTGGCATAGCCTCACTCGAGATAGTTATATCAGGGTCCTTTCATCAAAATCTTGCTGGCATATTCAATAGTATCTGCATTTGGTGGATGATTATGGGATGGATCCCCAGGTGGGGTAATCTCTGGATGGTCCATCCTTTCGTCTTAGCTCCAATCTTTATCTCTGTAACTCCTTTTATGGGTGTTTTGTTCTCTATTCTAAGAAGGAATGAAGTATGTGTACTTTGGTTTCATTCTTTTTGATTTTTTTTTTTTTTTTTTGTGCTTTACAAGTTGTGTCTTGAGTATTCTAAGTTTCTGGGCTAATATCCACTTATCAGTGAGTGCTTATCAAGTGACTTCTTTTGTGATTGGGTTAGCTCACTAAGGATGATTTCCTCCAGATACATCCATTTGCCCAAGAATTTCATAAATTCATTGTTTTTAATAGCTGAGTAGTACTCCATTGTGTAAATGTACCACATTTTCTGTATCCATTCCTCTGTTGAGGGACATCTGGGTTCTTTCCAGCTTCTGGCTATTATAAGTAAGGCTGCTATGAACATAGTGGAGCATGTGTTCTTATTACCAGTTTGAACATCTTCTGGGTATATGCCCAATAGAGGTATTGCTGGATCTTCCAGTAGTACTATGTCCAATTTTCTGAGGAACCTCCAGACTGATTTCCAAAGTGGTTGTACCAGCTTGCAATCCCACCAGCAATGGAGGAGTGTTCTTCTTTCTCACCAGCATCTGCTAGCATCTGAGTTTTTGATCTTAGCCATTCTGACTGGAGATGGAATTTCAAGGTTGTTTTTATTTGCATTTCCCTGATGATTAAGGATGTTGAATATTTTTTTCAGGTGCTTCGCTGCCATTCGGTATTCCTCACTTGAGAATTCTTTGTTTAGCTTCGAACCCCATTTTTTAATGGGGTATTTGAATTTCTGGAGTCCAGCTTCTTGAGCTCTTTGTATATATTTGATATTAGTATCCTATCAGATCTAGGATTGGTAAAAATCCTTTCCCAGTCTGTTGGTGGCCTTTTTGTCTTATTGACAGTGTCTTTTTCCTTATAGAAGCTTTGCAATTTTATGAGGTCCCATTTGTCAATTCTTGATCTTATAGCACAAACCATTGCTGTTCTGTTTAGGAATTTTTCCCCAGTGCCCATATCTTCAAGGGTTTTCCCCACTTTCTCCTCTATAGATTTCAGTGTCTCTGGTTTTATGTGGAGGTCTTTGATCCACTTAGACTTGAACTTTGAACAAGAAGATAAGAATAGATCAATTCGAATTCTTCTGAATGATAACTGCCAGTGTTGCCAGCACCATTTGTTGAAAATGCTGTCTTTTTTCCACTGGATGGTTTTAGCTCCTTTGTCAAAGATCAAGTGACCATAGGTATGTGGGTTCATTTCTGGTTCTTCAATTCTACTTAACTGATCTACCTGTCTGTTGCTATACCAGTACCATGCAGTTTTTTTTTTTTTTATCATAATTGCTCTGTAGTACAGCTTGAGTTCAGGCATGGTTATTCCACCAGATGTTCTTTTATTGTTGAGAATAGTCTTTGCTATCCTAGGTTTTTTATTATTCCAGATGATTTTGCAATTATCTATGCTTAATGTGCTTTATATCAGGGCTACAAGCTCACTTGGTTATCTCTCTATTTTGGTAATGGGAGATCCCAGAATGCTGGACTTCTGCACAATAAAACACTCTTTGAAGTTACATACTATTTGAGTTCCAGAAATCATTCTTTGGTGCATCATGGAGCCTTATCATCTCACGCATATACATGTGTGTTTTAGTGCATGCATGTGCACAAGATGCCTGCAGATACTCATGAAAGCCAGAGAATGATGTTAGGTTCTGTGGAACTGGAGTCACACGTGGTTTTAAGTTGTGCCATGTGGGAGCTGGAATACAAATCTGGGACTTGAACCTGAGTCTTTTGTATGAACCCAATGCAAAATGCTCTTAAACACTGAGTCATCTCTATCTTGCCAATGCCTGTTAGGTAGTTGAAGCTGTTTGGTTTGATTTCTCTGTCCTGTGTTAGAATCCATGGACCTACATTTCTGTTTTAGGTTCAGTACACAGACATACTTGTTTTCTGTTTTTTGGTTTTTTTTGGCTGTACATAAAGTTTAGTATGCTTTTTAAATACAGAATACTTACATAGAAGGCAAAAGTATGCACTGTAGAGACTAGCAAATACAAAAGAAGACCTCTTGGATGGAGAACTTAGCATGAACTTTTGGAAGACAGTGCATGCCAAGGAACCTGAATCCCAGTAAAGAAAGCAAGGTCAGGGAGAATTACAAGACTCCCTCTCCTTCTGCTTTCAGAGAGATAATGAAGAGCAATCCCAGTCTACTTTACTGATCACTTTTTATGTTTTCACCTTACTCTGAGTACAGGATGGTATCTCAATGTTTTCCTTCTTTCATAAAAAGCATAGCCCAAAATGCTTATTATAGTTCCTGCAAGCCGATATACTGTTGACATAATAATGTCAAAGGCAGAGAAGGCCTCAGCCCTCTGTCGTCCCCCCTCCCCACCACCCACCCCCGTCCCTCCACACACTAATGAACCCAGAGCATAAACAAGCCTACCAAAGTCTGAGGACACGTTAAAGCCTCTGACTCCTTGGCTCCAGTTTGATGGTGGAGCTTGCAGGAAACAGGGCAGGGTGTGGTTTAATGGGTACATGCCTTTCACTCATTTGTTTAGCTTCCAGGTCTCTTTTGTTTTCTCTGTTAGAGGGACCTGTTGGAAGATCTGGCGTCCTTACCTAGTTGCACAGCAACAGAAGCCACATTTCCTGCTTCTCAGGGGAATACACTAACCAAGCCTTTTCCCTCCCCAACCATAAGTTCTATGTGAATTTGTGCGTTTTAAGGAGCAGCAGAGTGAAAACTCTTCATGAAAACAGTCTTTGTGTCCTTTGCTGATATTTCACAGAAGGGAAAGTTAGGACTACTCTCACATGCTTCAGAGAAATGCCCCAAGAATGTTTTTGAAACTTGCGATAACTTTTGCCAAATGAAACTGGCCGAGATTCTTGTAGTGGGCCCCCATCCAGCACTTCGAGGTGTCGTTACCATTCTGCTTGTCTTGGCAAGAGGAGTCGGTTTATACTGCTTTGCTCATCTTATGGAGCATGGAACTACAGTGATATCCAATGGTGGCTCGTGTGCCTCATTTCATATCCTAACCAGATGTGCTAATGAAGGAAGGGGTGTGTGGATTATATGAGCTAGCAGATGGCTGTGGCTGAGCACAGTACTTGGCACATATGAGCATGTAGTAACCTGGAGAAACAGATATGTATATGGGTTGTTGGTTCATTATCGCTCCGTTTTATGTCCTGTGATATGGGTTTAAGTAGTTTGCATGCTAGAAATAAACATAGTTATGCTTCATTGAATTTCATTTAATTTTTAAGGTGGAACTACATACTTATTTTATTTCAGGTACTAGTCAGGGGCTGATCTTCAAAATTCTATAATTGCTTCCTGTACTTGTGACAGACAGCAACTTCATTGTTGGCATTTTGTCTGTTAGGCAATGAGAATGTTCTAGTGACTAAAATCCACTGGGAGATGTTTGGCAGAAACAAAACTTCAGCCTCTTTGGGCCAACATCTATTAAAACACTTAGGAGTAATAAACCAAATGATTCTTGAAAACAAACTTTGAATAAATTCCAATCCTATGGGACATTGGGACTATTATCTGCTGAGGGACTGGCATGTCTCTTACTATGACAAAATTAGACACTCTTCCATGATTTCTCATTAATCTCCTCCAGCATCTTCGTGTGTGTGTGTGTGTGTGTGTGTGTGTGTGTGTGTGTGTGTGTGTGTGTGTCTGTGTCTGTGTCTATGTGTGTGTGTGTGTGGCTTGTTATAAATGAAGAAAAAAACTGTTGCTCACAATGATGAGCTTTTGGTGTTTTAAGGGTTAGATTCCAGGATTTGAATCATAGTCTTTACCATGCTGGCAAAGCTGAAGAAAACAGAGAACATGTCTGCTCAGATTGGTGGACAAAGAATATGACCTTTTTCTTCTCATAGTTCAGAGTCTGGAAGTGGGAGATTTAAATAGCTGGTTTAACAATTTCTCGTGAGGTCTACTGTCCTGGCTTTCAGGCACTGGCTGTCTGCAAGGGGCTCATACTGTAGCCTAATTTAACTTTAACTTCTTCCTCTGGATCCTATTTCTAAGTGTAATTATCTTGGAGGTTAGGTCTTCAGCAAAGGAATTTGGAAGAACAGTCTGTCTGTATCAATGGCTTTCTCTGCGTTCATGCCTGTCTCTTTATTTTTTATTTATTTATTTTTTTGCATGCTTAGTGATTGGCATGGTGTGCTTTAAAAGTTGGTAAGTCATTTTGGACGAACTATTGAATGCATGAATGAATAAAAGAAGAAACTGGAAATCTGTTCTTTCCAAAATGTTGCTAAAACTAACAGGTTAATTTTCTTTGATGATTGCCTAAGAATTTATATTAGGTAACTTAAAAGATAGTTTCAATGTGGGAGTGGGTTTCTGAACAGTGACATTAATGTTGTATTAGTGGCAATGATGATCATTACAGGAAGGTTAACAGAACCTTTCTGTCCAGAGATCCAGTAGTTTCTCTGCCACATACTACAGCATGCCAAAGCTCAGCACCAATAGTCAGTGACAAAAATTGCATTCAGATGCTGCCAGATATCACTGGACAGGGTGGATAGTTGCGACAGGTTCAGCAGGGAGCATCTGATGTAAAGACTAGATTGTGGTCCACAGAGCAAACATTGGGGTGCATGATACCTTGATTCTTCCATGATTTCCCAAGCTGTGACTCTTTTTCTTATCTGGTACCAAGACTGTGTCACATGCACTCACCCAGATTTCTTATTCTATCTGGCTTTAGTTTCTTGTCCTTGTGTAACCCTGATTTGATCATTCTAGTTTGAAAGAAGTGTCCACTATTAAGTAAATTAAGTAAAGGTCAATTGAGGAAGCAATAACTATGGCAACTTAGGTGTGCTTTTCTTTTTCTTTTTTTTTCTTTTTCTTTTTCTTTTTCTTTTTCTTTTCCTCTGCTTTTATTTTCTTCTGATTCTGTTATAAAGTTGTGTAGTGACCTGAAGTTTGCTGCCCAAAATTCAGAAGAATTTCCAGTCATCAGTGAAGATCATCCTCGTTGTTACTTAAGAGATAAGACCCACTGAATTAATTGCTTTTAAGATCAGCTGCCTGTTGCATAACCTTTACTTGATTCACCAAGAAGACAAGTCCATTATCTGATTGAAGGCATGGCTCTATCTCTTTATCCTTCCCAATGTGGCTCTCTCTACATCACCTACCCTTCCTTTGGATCTGCTCTTCAAATCTTCTGTCTTTTCCTCCAGAAAACTTATTTGGGTTTTCTTCGTTTTAAATTCAGAAATGAAAGTCCTTTTTTACCTAGTGATTCACACTGGGGACAAGATTTGATACATTTTTGCAAAATCTGGAGGCCTTTTGGGTTGTCAGAACTGATGAGGAAGTGTCACTAGCATCCTGTGGGTAGAAGCTCAGAATGATGGGCAGAAACCAATGAAGGCCTGAATTCACTGGCCTTCCCTCCTCCAGCTTCAATAAAGACTTGCCATTCTGGACGGCGACAGTTCCTTGGAGAATGCTGACCCTTACAATTCCCAGAAGAAGCTGTTTCACCCTGCTCTTTTGATTTTTAATCACTTGGAAGAACCACACACATCCACAAATGATTTCTCACTGCTTAGTCACACCCCTTAGTTCTTTGCAATCTTAACTTTCTCCCACAGGTCACCACTACATCCAACCCAAGAACTCTGTTAAGTCTTTGGTTTCCAAGGCTTTTGAAGTCTATCCTAAAGCCTCCTTACCTAGTTGCCTTGGAAATCAGAAAAGGATCAAATGAGCAACTCATCTTAACGAAGTCCATTCTTTATTTGGGAAGGGAAAGATACATAATAAGATGCACCTATTCAAATTCCATATCTAGGTCTGTGGTACTTCCATGGATTAGCTGTTCTTTTGCTCCAACCTGGAAACATGGGGTGGTAGTGTGAGAAATCTTTGTTGTCCCACCTGGAGGAGTGAATACAGCATGCTGGAACCTAGCAGTAGTGGCTGTCCCACCTGGAGGAGTGAATACAGCATGCTGGAACCTAGCAGTAGTGGCTGTCCCACCTGGAGGAGTGAATACAGCATGCTGGAACCTAGCAGTAGTGGCTGACCCACCTGGAGGAGTGAATACAGCATGCTGGAACCTAGAAGTAGTGGCTGTCCCACCTGGAGGAGTGAATACAGCATGCTGGAACCTAGCAGTAGTGGCTGAGTGTGCTGCTGACTAACATTCTACAGTTTCTCTCTCTTCTTCATCCATATCCCCTGTCTTCCTTCCTTGGTCCTGTCCTGTCTTTATCTCCCCCTTTTCCTCTTCCTCTTCCTCTTTGTCTTACTTACCTTATTGATCTATCAACTCATTAAAAATATTTTATTCATTTCAGACATCAACAATGCTTTTCAGGGAGTCTACAAGGAGAAGAGCTCCATAAGCCTCTGTTTCCTTAGGGATTGTTAGACAGTGGGTGTGCAATACAAAGCAAATAAGACAAATTGGCTTCAAACTCATGCAAATTTCTGAGCAAATAATTGGACTGTTATTAAATGAATGATAAAATCTTGTCTGCATTTTTATATGGTGGTCAAACTACCCCATAAACAATAGTGAAAGGAGCTGGGTGTGGTGATCCATACCTGAAATACCAGCACTGCACTTGTGTGCAGTGAGGAGTATGGCAAAGAATTTGAGGTCAGCATGGAACATATATATGGTAAGTCCTTGTCTCAGAAACCCCCAGTCAATCATAAGGCAGGCAAAGAAGTTACAATTTTTGACTCTGTGTTTCATTAAGGAGCAAAGTGACTTTAGTAAAGCCTGTGTCACTTCTAAGCCTGGTTCCTCATCTATGAAATACACCACGGAGCAGGAAAAGATGAGCTTCCAGGCTGTTTCCAGGTGTCACTTTGTTGATTCTTTTTTTTTTTTTCAAGTCAGAGTTTCTCTGTGTAGTCCTGGTTGTCCTGGAACTCACTCTGTAGACCAGGCTGGCCTCAAACTCAGAAATCTGCCTGCCTCTGCCTCCCAAGTGCTGGGATTAAAGGCGTGTGCCACTCATGCCCGGTGTGTTGATTCTAAATAAAGTGAGTCCTTGATAAAACATTTTCAGTTCAGCAACATTTTCAGCAAATAGCATTCATAAATTGCTCTAATATGTTATGTATATTTACAAGCTTATAGACTCATGTTTAAACATGTATATATTTTAATATATAATACTTAAGTTATGCATGTTTTAGGCATATATTCTTACCAATATTAGAAATATATGAGGATGTGTATATATTTACACATGTATATAAACATAGATGCTAACTTGCTATCATGTAAATCTGATGAAACTAGGCTTCCTTCTCAGATCAAATGTTTTCATGGAGGTCTAAGTGAGTTAGAGGAAGTTAATCATGAAGCACAATTCAACCTTAACAATGTGTCATAGATAATGACAATGTAATAAGAGGGAATTTAAGAAACAATCAGAAATGATGTGTTTTCCCCCATTAAGCACATGTTCAATTAACCAGTAAGCCTTGAAGCCATGCATACCTGATGATTATTTTATGTTACCTTGTGTTTCAAAAAGTGGGTTGCAAAAAGCTGGATTCACAGCACGGTAGAATCCCCACACTGTTGCAATGTGTGCTTCGATTCAGCCATTGCATATTGAAATTTCACACACAATAATTGGCTGACCTTCACAGCTATGGCAGAAACTAATTAAAGCTGTAAGGCCACGCTGGCAATGCTTTTGTGTGAAATGTGAAGTTTGGTGATAATGAAATGTGGGGGCAGCTGTTATTGTCTCCCCCAGACTGTCCCCTTGCTTCACAGTAATGAAGAACAGCAATTATTAAACAAAAAGTATTTTTACCCACTAATTATTTTGTGTTGTGATAGTGGGAATAAAAACAAGGTGGCATCTCTGCCACCAGCTTCTCTTCAAAGTCATTTTATGGAAGGTTGCCAGATGACTAGGGTATCATTAGACATCTCTTTTTTACTTTCTTTCTCCACTAACCTTAGACCTTCTGGGGCCTCAAGGGAGGATCTGGATGGGTTCAGAGAGCAAAGGGGAAAAGGGCAGGCTAAAAATGGTCACCCATAAAGATTTTTTTAGACAGCTGGAGGATTAAATAAATGAAAGTTTTTGGAAATAACTTCACCTGACAAACAGAGATGTCAGTAGAAACCTGAAGGCCTCCACACTATTGGTATGCAGCCACCCAGGGTCACTGCCGCTGTTGAGGTGTAAAAAAAAAAAGAAGACCTGTCCTGTTTCTTACTGTTAGGAGTCTGGGTTTTTGTTACTAGGTCAGTGTGGCTTACAGGACTTCTACTGTGTCAAATATTTCAAGTCACTGATTTGCAACAACCATTAAAATGAAAATGGC
Source organism: Mus minutoides (assembly GCA_902729485.2). Lineage (NCBI taxonomy): Eukaryota > Metazoa > Chordata > Mammalia > Rodentia > Muridae > Mus > Mus minutoides. The sequence continues at coordinate 96,937 of LR753597.1, read as the reverse complement.
ACTGTGTTGTCAAGTTTAACTTTTTAAGGGCTAATTAGCTGGCCTGCTTGTCTCAATGTCTCTCTTCATCAACATTTTATAAAACATTTTCTCCCTCTTATCCTTGGGTCATTTGGTTTCATAAAGCAGGTTAAAAATGGGGGGGGGGAGATAAAAATCATTAAATTGAACAATTATTTGTGTCATTGTCTCTGATATATATGTTTTCTGTCTTGAGACTATACATAGCGACGATCATAGATACCACATTAAAGCATTGACCAAAATGTGTAAAGCAGGGATGATGAAGATTGGAGGTGGCTGAACCAGTGGGTGGTTGAGAGTCAACTGGATCACATCAGCTCACCTTGTGCAGGAAGTAAAGTTTAGTGCCTTGAATCAAATAGGGCTTCATGGTCATGGATCTACCATGCTAGGAAAGGTACAAGGTATGGCCAGGAGAAGTAGTTTAATCAGATATAAAACTCTGTTTTCTGGTGTGTATATTTGTTCTTTACATAACAGACTATGGCAATGGGATCTCCCTTGCTAGCTGCATAATAATAAACTTTCAGTAGAGGGCATTGACAAGACACTGGATATAAAAAGGCGTTTCTTCCTGGTTCTGGTGTGACCTTTGCCTGCTCCTAAAGTGTAAGGTGCACAGTTTTTCACTTGCTTGGTTACGGTTTCACCAAGATATTTTATATTATTTGTGGCTATTTTGAAGGGTGTCATTTCTCTAATTACTTTTTCAGCCCATTTATCATTTGTATAAAGGAGGGCTATTGAGTTTTGTGTTTTGTTTTGTTTTGTTTTGTTTTGTTTTGTTTTTCTTTGAGTTAATTTAGTATCCAGCTACTTTGCTGAAGGTATTTATTAGCTGTAAGAGTTCCCTGGTAGAATTTCTGGGGTCACTTATGTATACTATCATACCATCTGTGAATAGTGATATTTGACTTCTTCTTTTCCAATTTGTATAACTATGATCTTCTTTAGTTTTCTTATTGCTCTAGTTAAAACTTCAGGTATTGTACTGAGTAGGTAAGGAGAGAATGACAGTCTTGTCTTGCGCCTTGTTTTAGTACAACTGTTTTAAGTGGCTCTTAGTAGAAGCTCATGTCGTCAGCATCACCAACTTGTGTGGCACATGCAGCAACCTAGAAGGAAGCTCACAGAACTCTACCACAGCATAAAATGTCTGTGTTACCCAGTGACCCATAGTCATGACTGCTCTCAGGGAGCCTGACCCTTGAGCAGTTTCAGCCTAACAATTTTGGCCATTTGCTATGCCTATTTCTGTAGTCTTCTCACCCTATTGGTGAGAATGACTATTCCTAATAGGATATCCTTTCCTGTCATTAATAATACTCTCTGTTAAGCTTTTCATGATCAAATGACCATGGAGTTTCTTTTTCACTGGACCCTGACTGACTACTGTCTTTCCCATATTTAATTCTGTACCATATGAAAAAAAAATAAATGAATTTCTTTTAAATTAGAATTTATTGAGTTAAACACAGAAGGTTGTTGGACAATTGACAGGAGTTTCAAAGAGTACAATTGCAATAGTTAGATTTCTGAAATAAAAATAAAGACCATGAATTAGAACAGAAATGGAAAAATGTACAAAGGTGTTCATACAGGCTATTTGTTTCATGCTAAAAATCACAGAAATTTAAAAAGGAAATTTAAGGTGAAGTTTTTTTTTTCTCTAATCAACCATTTACACTGGAGTATCCCTAGATATCAGACAGGACATATGAGATGGTCTGATGTTGTATCTATCACCATTCATCTAGAATACATATCCAGTCCATTTATTGGGGGGGGGGGGACTCAACAGCAGCAACAAACTGTATAGATACAGGATCCTATGGACTGTCCTCTTTTATGGCACAGTCATCATTTCCTGGCAAATGTACCATTACAGAAACATGATCAGTAATGAAGTGGATGCAATTCAGTAGAGCAGTAAAAAGACATAGTTGGGTACATTACTGAGGGATTGCCCGGTTACAGTTTCACCAAGATATTTTATATTATTTGTAGCTATTTTGAAGGGTTTCTCTAATTTCTTTTTCAGCCCATTTATCATTTGTATAAAGGAGGGCTATTGAGTTTTGTTTTTGTTTTTGTTTTTTTTTTTGTCTTTTGTTTTGAGTTAATTTTGTATACAGCTATATTGCTGAAGGTATTTATTAGCTGTAAGAATTTCCTGGTAGAATTTCTGGGGTCACTTATGTATACTATCATACCATCTGTGAATAGTGATAATTGAATTCTTCTTTTTCGATTTGTATAATCATGATCTTCTTTAGTTTTCTTATTGCTCTAGTTAAAACTTCAAGTATTGTACTGAGTAGGTAAGGAAAGAATGGCAGTCTTGTCTTGTCCCTTGTTTTAGTGGAACTGTTTTAAGTTTCTCTCCATTTAAATTGATGTTGTCTATTGGTTTGCTGTATAGTGCTTTTATTGTCTTTAGGTATGTGCCTTGAATTCTTGATCTCTCCAAGACCTTTATCCTGAAGGGAAGGTGGATTATGACAAAGGCTTTATCAGCGTCTAATGAAATGATCATGTGGGTTTTGTTTTGTTTTATTTTAGTTTGTTTATTTGGTAGATTGCATTGATCTATTTTCATATCTTGAACTATCCCTGCATCCCTGGGATGAGCCCTACTTGATCATGGTGGATGATATTTTTGATATACTCTTGAATTTAGTTTATGAATTTGGTTTAGAAACTGATGGAACCTGATGCAGACACCCACTGCCAAACATTAAGTGGAGCTTGGGGAATCCTGTGGAAAAGAGGAAGGAAGGATAATAGACAGAGTGGTCAAGGATACAAGAAAAATCTACAGAATCAACTAATCTGCCCTATAGGGACTCATAAAGACTAAACTGACTAAATTGAGAGCATTCATAGGAAGGATCTAGCCCTTGCACCATAACACACACACACACACACACACACACACACACACACACAATTCTTGATCCTTTTTTGTTGTTGTTGTTGATGATGGACCACAAAAGGAGCTGTTATTGATTTATACATAATGACTAGATCTGGTCAAATCTGTAGGGCTTGTGGATACACTTAGAGGAGCCTGTGAATAAGAAACAAATTCTGCCAAAAAGAACTCATTCTAAGAAAGGAGAACACCAAGGCACAAAGCTACATTAAATGGAATCAAAGCTTGAGAGAGAAAATGTAATCTCAAGGAGAGCTAACATAAATTTATACTTTGTTTCTAGTGAGAACTAATTGTGAGTAAATTGAAATGAATCATAAATGAAGCCAAAAGGCCTGTGTACTCATTCTCTCTTTCTCTCTCTCTCTCCCCCCCCCTCTCTCTCTCTCTCTCTCTCTCTCTCTCTAAGAAAACTAAATTACAGAGTCTATTTTATGGTGCCTACATGTGCATGGGTATAGCTTCATCCACCAGAGCATGGACAACATATTAGCAGCCACACTTCAGAAGAAACATTGACTTCCTCTCCCTCAACATCCATTAGGTAGAGGTGGAGCCTCCTCAGCCACTCCATGCAAGAAGAGTAAATGGCTAAATCTTGGTGCAAACAGGTCTCATGCAGGCACTCATAAATACTATAATTTCATGCATGTACTAGTTCATGTTCTAAAGAGAATTCCTCCTTGTTCTCTTACTTTCTTTCCCTCCCCCTTCTGTTCTGTACCCTGGGCCTTTGGAGGGGTTGATACAGATGCCCTAGGTACAGCTGAGCATTTAACCACCACTTAATCTCATCATTTTGATCAGATAGGAGTCTCTATAGTCAACCACTGCCCACTGCAAGAAGAAGCTTCTCTGAGTCAGGATTATAGTAGTAACTATTTATGACCATAAATATAAACATTTAGAAGCAAGTTTGACAAATGTCCATTTTTTAGATTTTATTTATTTTTATTTTATGTATATTAGTGTATGCGTGCATATATGTTTTTGCACCACATCCATGCATTGCCATAGAGACAAAGAGGGAATGAGTTCCTGAGATTGGAATTACAGTTGGTTGTGAGCCACAATGTAGATGCTGGGAATCTAATCCAGATCCTCTGGAAGAGTAGACTATGCTCATTACCACTGAACCTTCTATCCAGCCCCTACAACATGTCTGTATATTTAGCATAGCAACTGAAGCACATTCCTCTTTGGGGCCTATGACCTCACCAGGTATGAACTCTTGATTAATTTTTATAGTACTAGGCATGAATTGAATTTCCCATTCATTAGCTGGCCTCATTCATGGATTAGTCAGTTCCTCCCATAACCATACTGCCACTAGTGTACCAGTGAGTACATTCTGCTTTGCCTGTAAGTATTTTCTATGCAGGATTTATTGATGGTTTGATGACTTAGTCATCTAGTACCTTGCCTGGTACCTTCTAGCTCTATGAAAACTGGGCAGCAGAGAGGAAGTTCCCAGCTCCCTTCTAGCTTGATTTCTCTTTGATAGGGGCCTGTGCTTTTGTTTATTTGTGATGCATCTAGAAATGCACAGTATGCAAAAGAATCACCCAGAAAAGGTTAAAAGTGTGGCCTATTTAAATATACACATTCAAGTTTAAATTACAGGACTCAAGATATAGAAGAGTAATTTGTAGCTAAAAGAAACCCGATACAATTGAGAAGTTTATACATCACTGATATTCTGCTGGTGGACACAGAGAAATTTGAAAGCATAAGTGTTGAAGTCGTCAATAGACTTGAGGTGTAGGCAAAAGTTTGGCAGAAATTGTATTCCAAAGGCACGTGAAGGAAACGTTTTGAGAGGAAATAAGATGGGAATTGACTACTTTTTTTTTTTTTTTTTTTTTTTTATGTGCTCAGTTGACTAGATAAAAAGTGAGGTCCATACAACTGGTCTTTGTGAGTATGCTTCTGTGCCTGTATGGGATGGATTAGCATTGTAGTCAGTAGCCTACAAGACAGTATTGTCACAAACTTGAACAGATGTTACCCAACATAGTGAGTCCAAAATAGAGAGATAGAGGAATAAATGTGTTTTCTCTCTCTGTCTCCGTCTCTGTCTCCCTCTTCCTCTCTCCCTCTCCCTCCCTCTCTCCCTCTCTTCCTCTCTCTCTCTCTCTCTCTCTCTCTCTCTCTCTCTCTCTCTCTCTCTGTCCCTCTCCCCCTCCCCCTCTCCCTCTTCTTCTCCCTTTCCCTCTCCCTCTCCCTCTCCCTCTGCCCTCTTCTCTCTCCTCTCTCTTCCCACACCCTGTTGATCTAAGATATCCATCTCTTAAATTTAGACTTGGATTTTGGGTCACTTGTTCTTTGGGTTTCTGACTGATTCTTAGACCAGTATAAGGTCCAAAACCCACTTAGATCTAGACTGAACCACACCATCAGTTCTCTTGGCTCTTGAGTTTTCAGATGGCAGATAGAAAGGATGACTGAATCACAGACTCGGCTCCCCTGGACCTTCAGATTTCAGATCATAGGACTTCTCAGCTACTATAAGTACATGAGTTAATTACCAGAATAAACTTCTTCATATACATTATAAACCTTAAAATTTAACATTTTACAAAGCTATGCACTATTGGTTTTGTTTCTCTGCAAAACAGTAACTAATTCACAGGAAAATGTTTGATGTCCAGTACAAGCAAAAGAACATTGTATACTTTCCAACCCTTAGTGTTTGTGTGTGCATGTGTGTGTTTATGTGTGTGTGCATGTGTGTGTACACATATATGTGTGTTTCTGAGTGTGTGTGTGCTCATATTCATATGTATGTGGGAGTGTGTGTTTCAGTGTATGTCAGTGTATGTGTGAGTAGGAGGCACGAGATATGACTAACATATATATCTTTTAATTCAGGATTGGGAAAAGCTTCCAAAATTCATTTTATTATACACCTTAAACATTATTATATTGTTTTTTCTAGAAGGAAAGAAGACATATTGCACATGCTAAATGAATGTCCATCGTAATAACTCCCATTAAATAATTCCATATAATCACTACGCTATATTTTTAAGAAGCCACACAGAACATAATAAAGTATGCAGTTACTAAATATCCAGAATGATTTAATTCTAAATATTATAAAATTTATTATTTCCTATTCTCTCTTCCTGTTATTAATAAAGTATATTAAGATAGTCAAGTTGTTCCAAATAGAATGAAGCAATTATGATATATACCAGTATATATATATATATATATATATATATATATATATATATATATATACTCCCTGTAGTAGCTATATTTCCAAAGCAAAACACCTAGATGTTTAAGCCTTGAAGACTCATTATCCAAATAGTTTATGGTTCTGCTGAAAATTTAATAGCTATTTTTATGATTCAAGGATATTATAGTAGCCTGATTAAGAAATCTGAAAAATCATGTTCATAAACACACATATTTAACCACATTAATTGTTTTCTTTTGAATGGGATGCAATATTAAAGGTCTACATCCTGATAAACTCCAAAATAAATCTATATCTCAGTCTAGCTTCCCTACTTCTTTTCTCTCTGTCACTTTAAAACAAGTTGGCAAAAAAACTAAAAGAAACTTTAATAAAGCAGTGTGGTTATTTTACAGGTGTAGCTTTCGATTTTGAGTCATAGATAAGACCCACAGGAAAGCTTTTGCTAACTGTAAGCCAGGAACTTCCCAGAATTTTGTGAGCTCTGTTTGACCTTACCCAGCCTTCCTCTCTTCCAGCCACTGATACCTTGTGCTGGCATCAGCTATGAAAGAACTTTTAAAAGCTTCTATTGGTATATTTATTGTTTCTTACACATTCTTACACATGCTTTAGGGCTATTTGCTGGTTCCATAGAATTTAAACTCATTGGCTCACAAATCAGTAATGACAAAATGGCCCATGTATTAAAGTCTCCATGTAAAAAGTGTGTTAATGTCCCACTAGTTAACACAGACATAAATATACTAGAACACATTTCACAACCTCTTATTTAATGTGAAACAAAAAAGTGCAAGTATTAAATTTAGTAGATCTGACAGAGAAGTACCAAGCCAGTACTTAAAAATTAAGACAAAACTCATACATAAAATTTAAAATATAAAATTACTATTTAAACTTACATTTTTGATTATCAAAATGTGTGAGGAGTTTTTCTTTTCTAAATAAAAATTACTTGGGAGGCCTTTGGGTGACAGTCACTGGAATGTAGCAATTCTATGAAAGCCATGAAATGGAAACTCTGAAATGTTGTCGCCTCTTTTTATTTCTGGCCCCAGAAGAATGCCCGTCTATATCCTGTGATTATAATCTAGACATCCTGTACTTGTATGGCAGGCAACTGAAGCAAAGCTTTAAGAAGTTAAGAAGTTCAGCTTGAGGATTTTGTTTGAATTAGAAATTAAAAGTTATATCTTTTTAAAATTGTACTTTATTCATTTTGTGGTAATACATGAGTATACATCTTCTTATAGGTGGACACACCTGTGTACAAATATGTACATTGTACATGTGCATGCATGTATGTATACAGGTATGTATGTATGTATGTATGTATGTATGTATGTATGTATGTTCATTCATGTATATTCAAGTGCATGTGAAAACCAGAGGTTCCCCTATAAGTTTTTACCCAATTTTCTCATTTTTAGGGAGTGGTGGTGATAAATGTTCATTTATTCACCAAATGCATTTTTTCAAATATATATATATAAAAGAAAGTGTTTTGCATTTCCATTAAACAAAGAGACAAGATGGCCTTTGTCAAATGTTATAAATCTGAGAGAAATGGCTTCATTATTTAAATATCAAGGTCTGAAAAGGAGAGTGAGGCATGGCAGGAAAGTGGGGCACGAAGAGAAAAAGGATCATCCTAGAGTCCAGGTCAGACTACGGAGTTAAAATATTCCTCTCATTTGAAGCTACAAATTTAGGCTAATGTGCAATTGCCAGTATATGTACACAACCATGGGTTTCTTTAATTTTTACAAGCACAGTGGTGCTATACCTCTAAACAGCACTAAGCATGCCCCTCTGACACAGTGGAGCAAACCAGGCCTCAGTAAAGGAGCTCAGTCCATATTGTCATTCAGACTTTAATCTTAAACTCAGTGTCCAGCCCTGGAACATCAGATTTCGGCAAATTAGTGCTCAGCCACATCATTTTCCTTCCTTCCTTCCTTCCTTCCTTCCTTCCTTCCTTCCTTCCTTCCTTCCTTCCTTCCTTCCTTCCTTCCTTCCTTCCTTCCTTTCTCCCTCCCTCCCTCCCTCCCTCCCTCCCTCCCTCCCTCCTGCTCTCCTTTCCCACCCTCCCTCCCTCCCTCCCTCCCTCGAGCTCAACAATTGGCTAGAATGACTGGCCACAAAGCTCCCAGGATCCTCTGCCCCTCCAGCACCTGGATTATAGGCACAGATTACCACACCCAACTTTGAATGGGGGTGCAGGGATTCAGTACTTTAGGTACTGAGACAACACTGGCCTGGAATTCTGGGTATCCTTGCTACATTTCCAGCCTCCATGTCCGAAATAGTTCTGAATTAGAAACAGGTATTTTGAAAACAGTGCTTAGAAATCCACTCATTGAACAGGATCTTGAAAGTTTTCAAATGCTTCTGAATAATCCTGAGTGTTGTAGGTATGTGGCCAAAATTTTGAGTTGGTGAAGTTACAGCTAAAAATTCAAGACAAAGGGGAATTTATAAGTCTGACAGTATTTGGTTTTTTTTTTTTTTTTCAAAATATGATAGTCAATGTTTATGAGTCCAGGGAGCTCTTCTGAGCATGCCAATGATTCCGTGTCACTGCATTTATTTGCCCACCTCGAGGGGCTTTTGTCATGATGTGACCATGTCTGTACACAGAAAGGCATGCAACCTCGTGTTAGCCCTGCTTTCAGGGTTCTCAACAGGGTGATTGCTTCCATTAGCTTAACTAGTTCAAACACTTAGTAGTTCAGATTCATGACCCCTCTTTCTTCAAACACATGGGCATTCTGAGAGTCGAGTGACAGCATCGTCAGGAAGCTCTGTTGTGAAGCAGAATTTGGGGTAATTGACACCAATAACATAACAGCATTAAATCACTCATATTTTTATAGTGGATAAACGAGTCTGCTTATAAATATGTTCAAGGATAGCTTGTAGGTGGCAGAAGAATTATGCTATAACTTTAACAGCTAATAAATCTTTATTTAAACAGGAGACCTCTAAAATTTAATTAGGCATATGAAAGCAGAGATTATTCTGAGAGGAAAAATATGCCTGTTCTCACAAGAAAAGGCACATGCTTTATATAATATTTCAGGTTAAAATGTATTGCTCTGTTACTTTGTCCAAAGAAAGGCTTTCTGATAGGAAGCAAATACTTAACTTTCAAAAAATCTAACAGAGGTCAGCTGAGGGTTGTTCTGATCTACTGCACAGTGGAGGAGGGGAGGTCTATTTTAGGAACTTCATGTACATTACTTAGCTGAATCCATCATAGGTTCCATTTTCTTTAATTTCTTATTCTTTTCTGAGTCACTGAGGGTCAACACAGGCATCCCTACTCTACAAACATTCCCTCAGGTATATGTCTACACTGAGGTAACACCACGCCTTCCACTATTTATAATTTATATATCTAAATTATGACTGCCCTTGAATTCTGAAATAATTCTTAAAAAATAGAAACATACAACTGTATAATATATATGCATATATATATACACACATATATACAGTGTATGTGTGTGTATTTGATATATATGTGTATGTATATATACATAAGTTTTCATTTTTATTTTACTATATATTATATATATATAGTGAGCTACTGTGTGGGGATGCAGATATATATATATATATATATGTATATATATTTTGTATGTGATATATATATGTGTATATATATATATATATATATATATATATATATATATATATATGAATTTTCATTTTTATTTTTAGCTATGTATGTTTGCCTCCTTAGTTTTATAGTCACCACATGCATGTCTGGTGCCTGTGGATGCCAGAAGAAGATGGTATCAGATTCCTGTCAGAGACATGTAGGTGATTGTAAGCTACTGTGTGTAAGTGCATATATATATATATATGTTTGTGTGTGTGTGTGTGTGTGTGCATGTATATGTATATACACACACATATATATAGTATATGTGTGTGTATTTGATATATATGTGTGTGTGTGTGTGTGTGTGTGTGTGTGTGTATGTGTATACATGAGTTTTCATTTTTATTTTAAGCTTATGTGTGTTTGTCTCCTTAGTTTTATATTCACCATGTGCATGCCTGGTGACTGTGAAGGCCAGAAGATGGTATCAGATTCCTGTCAGAGACATATAGGTGGCTGTGAGCTACTGTGTATAGATGCACTATATATATATATATATATATATATATATATATATATATATATATATATTGTGTGTGTGTGTGTGTGTATGCATGTGTATGTGTATGTGAGTATGTTTAAGAGAGAGAATATGAGAATATATGCTGGTACCTTGCATGAGTATATAATATACTTCCAGAAACCAAAGATTTCTAAATGAAAATTCTGGGGCCAGGTGTTAGACACTACGCTCTGAATTCTTTGCTTATATTTATAGAGCTTCCAGAGACTTTCCAAACAATATAAGCGACTGATCTACTCTTTGTTACCTGCCAGAACTAGATGGCAAATTCCTATTTCTGAAGACACAGTACACCTTGAATATAGGACACAGCGAAATCAAGCTGGGAACTGAGTGGAAAATGGCCTCCCTTCTGGCTAGCTTTCATAATGCCAGAAGATGCTATCCAAGCTGATAGGGAAAAAAAGCCATCAACAGACAGAGCCATCAGTGAATCCTACATGCTATACTTTTGACCTTGATTTGTCCTCTGGAGTAATAGTGACAAGAGTGTTTTGGAGTTAACTAACCATTTCCTGATTGATTTGAGTATTGTTCCACAGAATAGAGTACATAGTTGGTATAGTAATTCTCATCCAAAGCTTATGAGCTAACAGACTCTAGTGGTGAATGTGCTACTGATGGTGGCCAAACTGCCTCCTAAATATTGTTTTTGGGTTGTGCATTTGGATTAGTGCTGCTTTCAGCCTGAGCCAGAGAAGCTTCTTCCTTTAGAGAATGATAATTGATGTGGACTGTCACATTGGTGAAAGCTCCAAGAGCTCAGAACTAATCAGGACATCTGCATTGTCCCATTCAAGTCACAGAGGACATATGGTAGAGGCAGGTAGAAATATTATAAGAGGCAGAGGGTGACCAGTATCATGAAGTGCTGCTTTCTGGACATGGCTATCACAATTATGAACATATAGTAAGTAACTGGAGCTATCTGCACAAAACCTGTTCTCTCTCTCTCTCTCTCTCTCTCTCTCTCTCTCTCTCTCTCTGTCTTTTTCTCTCAGGATAGGATGGAAAATAGTTGGCTAGAGGGTCTGAGAGGGCTAAGAAAAGACAATGGTAAACATGATCTCAGTGGATTCAATACATGAGTTCAAAAATAAATAACTTTAATGCAGAGACCGCTCTAGATGCTCTGAATGGAGTGCATTTCTTTCCTTGATAGCTTTCTTGAGACAGAAGTGTTGGTAGAAAATAAAGTAACTCCTGGGAAAAGGTGGTAATAAGCTTTGAACAATAGTTGTACGATTTTACCCTTGATTCTTTTCTGTAAACCCATTTGGTAGGCATTGAAGAGGCAGATATGAAAGGTCTAACCTCTACTCTGATGGAACTTAATCCATTTGGGAAGATGATGCATAAACACGTGTTTCATACAGTCATAGTTCAGTTGTAGTAGATGTAGCCCAAGGCGAGATATAAAATGCAGCAAAGCACAGAGACAAACACTGGAATGAGCACTGGTGTTCAATCCAAATATAGTTAAGAATCATTAATGGTACAGTGGAAATTGAGCTTATACTGGTCCAACTAAGTAGTCCTTTCATTTGCTCAAATGTTACTTGGTCCTCTTTATGAACTTCACTTCATACTATTTTAAAAATAATTTTGAAGTTAAAAAAGTGAGGAAAGGGGATACTCTCTTTTGTGTAAGACTTGAGACAGTACTTTAAGTGACTATAAAACACAATTTAACAAACAAACTAAAAGATGGCACTATTATGTTAGGAGGAAAAAAAACCAATCATTTTTCTTTTCCAAGTCACTGGTAGTGGGAAATCCTATACTAGATTACAATGATTCTGGGGCTTGTAGCTGTATCTGAAAGACAGCACTGACTGGGCTAGGATCAGATGCCTGGCTTGGCCCTGCAGATGTGAGCTTGCTAGATAAATTTGAGCAAGTCTGTGATATCAGCTGTTGGAGGCCAAATTGGAAGCCATGACCAGACTAGCTCTAATCTTTCTTGCAGCTGTGAGATTCTATGAGAGTCTAACTGTTTAAAGAGACAATACTTAGCATACTTACTTCCACTAATGTGAGAAACTAATCATTCCATTACAATAGAAATGGTTTAGACTTTCCTGGAAGTTATATCAGGCTTAATTCTACTGTTTCTCAGATCTAACTAAGGGATTTTGGACTACTGGGAAATATATACCCTGAGTCAGAACATTAATGTTATGCTCAAAGTTTCTTTTTTTTTCCCCCACTGTAATTCATAGATTGTTGTTTCATGACATAGTTGCTAGTTACAATTGTGGCATCAATTGGTGGTTTGTGAAATATCAAATATAAATTCAACCCAAGCCTATCATAAGTTTCTTTTATGTTAAATAATTTCCCATGGAACTGTTATTTTAGAGAGCTAATCTAAGATTTGTAAGAGTGAACAAAGTAAATATATGGCTTACATGCTGATAATAAACAATGCAAAATCCCAATAGTTAAATATAATGACTGTATTGTATCATTAATGAGTATACATTGGATGAGGAATTGGGCAAGGTTCAGAAAAATCCACCAATCTCTGTTGTGCATGCATGGGTCTAGGGATAGATTGGTGTAGGACTCTCCTGTGTGGATTTTCACCGTCAGATACCTTTTTCTCCCATAGGACCTATTTCTCTACAGGGATAGTCTAAAGCTCTTAGACTAGGGGCTCCATGTTAATTTGCTTCTCATCACTATGGCATATCCGGTACAAGCATCTTAAAAAAAGGAATGACTTATTTTAACTCAGGTTCTCGAAGATGTTAGTCCATGACCACTTGACTCCATTGTTTCTGTTCCTAAAGCAAAACGAAGCATCAGGGTGGTAAGAAAACACTGCAGCAAAATGAGACACCTCACTGTGAACAGGAGAAAGACCAAGACGGTCTAGGTATAAGGTGTTCCCTACACCTCACTGTGAACAGGAGAAAGACCAAGACGGTCTAGGTATAAGGTGTTCCCTTCAAGGCTGTATTCAAAGTGACCCCTCTCATCTAAGTAGGCTTTGTCTCTTCAATTTCCACAAATTTCCAAAAACACCATTAAATCATGTCTCCATATTCTTTTTTGTGTACTCAAAGTAAGCTTAGCAAGGTCCAACAGATTGTCCCTTCCCTATCCTCATCTCACTCGTGCCGTAGAGGGACATGTTTAAACTCAATGGATCACAAAACAAAACAAGCAAAACTGTAAGAATTCCAGAAAGGGATCTGTGAGGTACAGGGAGTCAAGAGGGGCAAGAAAGAGAAGAGAAAATGTAGGAACTAGGATAATTAGAGTTGATAATAGAAATTAGTAGGATAATTCGATAATTAAAGCTGATATTTTTACTTTTCATTCTCTCATGTGTTGATGCTGCTGGTTTTGGTAGTAGAAGAGTTTATAAAAAAATATTTCATATTGAAAGTGTAACATTTAATGTGAATCTCTGCAGCCTCCATTTTGAATGTATATACTCACTGTGTGGACCTTGTTCATTAAATTGTTAGGACTTTGGGTCTGGTTAATTTGGTGTGTGATGTTTTTACTTATCTACATATTTTTTAAATAATAAAGTTTATAAACTTTAAAAATGTATTGTCTACATGTATGAAGTTGTCAAAGAACAGATTTAACTTAAAAGTCTAAATAAAATGATTACTCTGTTTATCACATTTATGAAGTCAGAACCTTCATGGTCTAGTTAAACTTTCCAAAGCCCTGTCACCTGAGACTTAAGCCTCTGTCACATGAGCCTGTGCGGAACATTTTATATCCAAGTCATAGTAGGATTCGGGTGCTCAAGCAGGCCGCATTCAAATCAACAGAAAATGCCTTCTATCATATTTTATTGTCCAAAACAAGTCATTAGCCTAGGCCATATCAAGGAGTAGGGCAGTAGACTTCACTTCTGTGGGAGGAACAGCAAAGTCACTGCTATTGGTGAAGACCCAGAGAAGGATGGTTTATTTGGGGACATTTTAAAGAACCATCCACACTTTAAGTAAAAGTCAGCATACAGCATCATTTGGTGAACGAGTAAGATCATCCATATTCCAACTCTGTTCAGCTGACATTGGTCTCTTTGCAGCAGCATAGATTGACTCTGTAAGTTAATGAAAATCAAAGATGTATTATATTGCCCAAATTCGTGTTTGTGTTTTATAAGAACTTGATTGGGATGTAAGCCAAGTTTTCTGGCTCCAGATTCTCTATTCTGTCTATTAAAACATACTAATTTACACTGGGGAGAAAATGAATGACAGGAAGTGATCAGTAAATGACATGAATGGGGTGTATCAGCCAGCTGGGAGATACTTAATGAAACCTTTTTTGTTTGAGACAACTACTGGTTACATTCAATGAGGATGAATATTACTTGACCCTTTCTTTAGACATTTCCAAAAATTTAATTATGTCTGGGTAAAGTTACAACTGAGTTACAGGCTTGTATTTATTAGTAGAGTATTTCCTAGTGAAACCTCATAGTTTCAGGTTCCCATGAAAACTGTCTGAATAGATTCAGTAAAGACATTGGAGGGGAGAGGGCAAAGCCTGGAGTCCATGTGACCACAGTCTCCTGAACTCAATCTCAGTACCTTGTTTTTCTTCTTCAAGTATGATAGGAAAATGATTACACTCAGCAAGAATGCAGAAGAACAAGGAAATATCAATAATATTAAAAATATAGGCAACTCATTATAAAAGATGCCAATGTAGTACATTCATAAAATGATTTAAGTCAGTGTATCACACATTTTATATAAAAATATCATAGAGAGCAGTTGTATTATTCATACTGTAGCTGTTATTATTATTATTGCATCATTTTGTTGAGTCGTTTACTGAATCCTGAATTTTATTTGAACCTGAAATGACAGTCAAAACTGTGGGCCACAAAATAATCCCCATGAAGATGACTAAAATGTTTTTGTGAAAGCCCTGCAGACTGAACCCATTTAATTTAGAATAGTTCTCATACCAGTAGAAAGAAGCAGATGTTCCCAAGCAAACACACTTGGTTTAGTATACTTTACATAGGATTTAATAGACAGATGTTTTGACTATGACATGGCAAGACAAGGATTTGAAATGGTGGATTGGAAAGGTTTTATCCATAAAAGTAATTGTTCTTGCATTACAAAGATCAGGATTTACACGTGGAAAATGTCAGCTTATAGCAGCATCTCATGATGGATCATGTTACCACAAGCCATGGAGTTCACTAGGCATAGAAGCAAGTAACTTCGGAGAGGCCCTCTTAATAAGCATTACATTAGGCAGGGCATGGAATGATATCCTCAAATCTAGAATCATTTGAGTTATGTAGTTAATCCTTGATTATACACATTTGGAATTATGTGCGACCTTCTTCTCTGTAATAATGTGACTTCTGTTTATGGTATTCCATGAGGTAAAAACAATTTCTACATGTTAACCACTATGCAGACAGATTTATAAACAGTCTATTTCTTTATGGAAATTATTAAAAATAGGTCAGGAAAATGATGCAGAGAAAAGTCACCCTGTTAATAACTAGTAAGGACAGAAAATTCTATGCTTCATATTTTATTCTTCTTCTTGTCTTTCAAGTAAGAGAACTCACTCAAAAAACTGTAGAAATGAAAGTGCTTGGTGTGGATAGTGTGTTCTCAATAAGCACTTGTAAGGAGAAAGTGGTACTCCATTCAATTATCAAAGGGAAATTGTATTTGGATTACACACATGACAGTGGCTAGAGAAATGGAAGTGATTTTCTTAAGAGTCCTCTGTGTTTATACTTTCTTTCTTTTGAAATACTCAACTTCATCTTTCATCCACTTTAAAGAACATAGCTAAATAAAGACAGAATCCTGGGTAGAAATGAACCTCTTGGATGAAAATCCAGATTCATGGGTCAGATCTTGTGGAGATTCACCTAGGAACCAAATGGCTTGTTAACATCGCTATGGAGACTGAATAGATGGCAAATGTAGCTTCCTGTAGAGAAGGTGACTGTATCTTTGTCAGTCTGTGCACTCTTGACAAGAAATTACTGGCAACAGATTAAGCCAACCAGGTACAAATGTAGGTTTTGCACAGTGAATGTCAGTGCAAACACTTCCCTGTCTTTTCTTATTCAAAGCAGTGTGGGGCCCACAAGATAGCACAGCAGCTAAGATTCCTTATTGCTTTTGTGGAGGACCTGGGTTCAGTTCCCAGCATCCTTATGTTGACTCATAAACATCTCTAATTCCACCTCCATGATATCCAATTCCTCTTCTAACCTTCATGGGCTCCTGTACAAACATGGTGGTCACACAAATACTTAAAAATACACATGCATATACACATACACATAAAATTAAACAAATACTTTTAAATTTAAAAATATCAACAGAAGAAGAGAAGGAGTAAGTCCTGGATGTGGCTCATGTATTAAAATGACCTGGAAAACTTATTAATATAAAAACCCATATGTTCTTCAACCAAGTTTTAGAAGCTTTCAAAGGGTTAAAGTGGAGACTTGGGTATTTTTTAAAACTGAGATAATATTAGGACTCATCTCTCTCTCCCTGGGGGGGGGGAGGGGAGGTCAGTCTCTATTAGTGTGAATAGTTAGTGGTTTTTGCCTTTATTAAAAGCATACTTACTAATGTTAAGTTTCATATGAATAAACAAAGACATTTGCAAAGACAATTGCATCTATGGGGCAATTTGACCTCCTAACTAACAACTGCTGGACTCCCTTTTTGACTTTTATTGGGACTGTGGCACATGTGCAAAGGGACACGAGATAGGAGTGACAGTGTCACAATCTTTGGCAGCTAGAGATGATGTGTCTTATCCCTGGTTCCCTCCAAAGCTGGCTGTAAAGATGCCTGATTAGTTAGAAGTCTCTTTTAGCTGTCTGTGGATGTGCCTGATTGCTAACACAGTGAGCCAGCCCAGTATTATTAGTTCACTCAGAATGTGTCCCCTTGTCACCATTGTCTTCATGATGTCTTCTCCCCTTTATCTCTTTGAAGTTCATCATCTTTCATCATCATGATTTCATTACTAAATTTTGTTTATATTCTGTTGTTTACTATTAGTTTCAGATGCTTTTTTTCTAAGACTATGATGCTGCAGTTTAGGGTGGGGTCACTATCTTATTTTGTACTTCCCATAGATCAGGGTAAAATAGCAACACAAGCAAGATCTCGGCTATCTCTCAAGGGTGATGAATGTATTGTAAGGAAATTCCTGAGAACAAAAAGCAGGTGATGAGTGTTCCAGAAAAATGGAAAGATGAAAGAAATAAAAGAAGAAAGGAGTCTGGGCTGACAGATTGCCAAGGTCTGGAGAAAGGAAATCATTCAGTTCACTGAGGGGAGATTGAGATTAAAGTACTGATTTTCATCTGGGGTAGGAAGGCAGACTTAAAGTTTCTAACTGGTTGAGTGGGTTACTTAAGTTTAGGGTCACCTTCCCTACACCAGGGATAGACTTCTCTGTTCCACATTCACCCCTGTTCATCACCAAATAACTGGACATGAGCAAGAACACAGGGGTCACCATAAAAAAAAAATCATGAGAGTTTACAGTTAAGTAAAGGTGTGAATTGTGTACCACATCCTTGAGATCTAACTCCTCTTCTGGTAAAGTAAAAACCTCGAGTTAGTTCTTGCACTGGTTTTTACGGCTGAAGGCACCATCAGGAACCAGCCTCATTTGGAAATAGTGTCAGCCTTCATTTGAGCCACAACATGGGGCCCAAACAGCTAGAAATTTAATAAAATCTTCACTTGTTTATTCCCTTCCAACAGAAAGAAATATTAATATTTACTTCTGCAGTTGCCTCTGGTTTAGAGTTTAAGTGTTCTGACACTTGCACAATGAAGCTAGAAACCTTCTACTCCTTTGTATGTTTGTCAGTGAATAGATTGGGTTCTAACGTTGCATGGGTAAATACAAGAAGGCTTGCTGTACCTTTCGACCTTATGCCCTTACTTCTGTGCCTCATGTAAACAGAAGCTGTCTGTCTGGTGCTACACGGGAGGCTGTTGCTTACTTACTCTGGAATGTCTGCCTCATCTGCAAAATGAGTGAAATAAAAAAGCCAAGTCAGAATAAAAATGGGAGCGTCTGAAAGACTCACTTGGGCCACTGAGTCACTGAAAGCTCCCCCTGTTCACATGTTCCTCCCTGTCACTGTCCTGATGTCATCTAATCCCTTCTGATTTGCATTTTACGTATTTTGTATTAAAGTCACTTTTAAGCCGTGTCTTCCAAATGTGTCTGTGGCTTCCTGTCTTAGCAATGTATATGCATTAAAATTACAGAAACAAGTTTCCTTCAGTTCGGGTTTTGTTAAAATGGTTTGAATGACAATTCAAATACATTCATCTGTATTTGAAAACCTGATCTGATTAAACTTGGTTTCACATCTTATATTTGCCAAAGTGTGCTTCATTTTATGGCTATTTTTTTGTTTTTGTTAGTCTGTTTGTTTTGTTTTGTTTTTTTCAGTGATTGAAAAGAGGCTTTGAGAAGAAAGCTCAGGACCAGGCTTCATTCCAGGCCACTCAGCCAAAGCCTGGCATCTTCATAGCACAATCCATGTCTTCTACTCCAGGACGAAGGGACTCACTCACCGAAGGCTTAAAATGAGGATTAAGCAAGCACGCTTTTCGTGCTAAACAAAGCATGCCATCATTTTATTTTACAAGTTATGGGTGTGCTTTTAATAAACTCACCGTCACACGCACATACAAAGAAATAAATAGATTTGTTCTGCTTAAACCGGCGTACAAAGAGCTTGGAAGGAAAGAGAAAAAAAAAATCTTTAACACCTCTTAGGCAATGGAGGGTAACTTCACACTTCAGCCTCATGTCAAGAATGTGTGATAACAATTTGACAGGAAGTAAGTGGATTCTGTCCCAGGCCTTGCAGGGAGATGACCCTGGAGCATAATGGTGTGATCTGCAGGCCCTTAGCTTCCTGCCCAGCAGGGGGTAGCCAAGTGCCGGCAACCGGGAAGCAATTCAGTCCTGCAGGAAACAGCCTACCAGCTAGAAATAGCCCTCTGATTTCAGAAGCCGCTCTTCTGGTTAATGCCAATACTTGAATTATTTGTTCCAAAATAGCGACTCATCCAAGGCCTATCTTGGGATCTGGAGCTTAGGTGACTGTGTCCCATGAAAATAGATTTTTAAAAATAAAGATAAGTTATTTACTTGCCCAAGACTTGAACTGAATACTGGTGGGCTGTAAAGGCGGGAGGATTTCATTTTCGTGTTTGAGTCTTCTTTGTCTTCCCCAGTGTGCTAAGGGTGTGAGTTTCCACAGATGTGGATAGGCAGGTCTGGTCGTCTGCCCTGGCTCTCTGAGTGCAATGGCTGCTGATGGGAGAGCTTAGCCACTGTCACAGGACATCTCCTCAGAGAACCTGGGAGCCAGCCGGTAACAGAGCTGAGAACCAAGGTGATGACTGACAGGAGAGAAGGCAGGAGAAAAATTCACCAGTAGGAAAAAGGATGTGTGTTGGGGGAGTGGGGGTAGGGGGTGGGCTGAGAGGTGACTGCAGAAAGGAGCAGCATCCTGCTGTCTGTCGGCCTGTCTGCTGGTCCAGCTACTCGCTGACTGTCCTGCCCACTCAGAATGGGTCCTTCTGGCCTTCACGTACTCACCTTGTTGCTTCCTGCTCAGGCCATTTTCCGTTAATGCTGTGTTTCTTTGTTGTATTTTTTTTCCCCAGTTCAATGAACCCTCACATTATGGGTTTCTGTTGTCATTCTAACCTCTAATACACAACCATTACGTCTTATCTCGTCTTCTAAATTACTTCAAAATCCAATTACAAAGCCCTCTCTCCTCCAAGAGCACACAACCCTCCACATTACTGAAATGTTGGGCTTTGCTTTGTCTTTCTAAATTAATAATAGCTACCATTTTCCGTCTGTTCTTTCCAAGGGATTCGGTTAGATCACCACACAGCCTTCCAAAATGCCGATTATGATTCTTTTGCATTTTTGCTGGGCTACAAAAAAGCTAAAGATAATTTCCCAAATATTCATAAAAGATCTGTCAGTTTGTAGAATCAACTTTTTGAAACTCAATCTCTAAAGAAGACAGCATTTTAAAATCAGTTAAAATTTAAATTAAATCAGCCAGAATTTCACCCTTGATTTACATTGCAGAAGCCAGTCTCTTCCAAAGGTTTTAGACATTTGAATAGGTCTGTTTGTTTTCACAGTGGTTTTAATAACACAAGTGAATATATAATCCAATCAATGTCATCGTAATTTTCTAGAATCTAAGGAAAATGACTGTCTTAAAGGCAAATTTAAATTTTAGTGAATTATAAAACATTGTGGTAACAGTGAACATGCCAAGAACATTTTAGGAGAAACTTTTAACATATTGAGAATATGCATTTTTTGTTTGTTTCTTTTGTTTTGCCTTGATTTTTCTGATAGAGGAGAGGCATAATTGTGACTCATATTTGGAAATTGCTTTTAGAAAATGATTTTCAATTCAAATCTAAATTTAGCTTTGGAAATATTACTTGTTTAAATGTTTTATAATCACAAACATGAAGCAGAACTGTAACTTTTTTCTCTCTTTCTCCCTCTCTCTTTCTCTCTCTCTCATCCTTCATTCCTCCCTCCCTCCCTCCCTCCCTCCCTCCCTCCCTCCCTCCCTCCCTCCCTTCCTCTCTCTCTCTCTCTCTCTCTCTCTCCCTCCCTCCCTTCCTTCCTTCCTTCCTTCCTTCCTTCCTTCCTTCCTTCCTTCCTTCCATCCTTCCTTTTTTCTTTCCTTAAGATAAGGTCTCACTATTTAGCTCTCGTTGTCCTGTAACTAGGTATGACCAGGCTGGCCTTGAACTCACAGTGATCCACCTGCCTCTGGCTCTGTAGTTGCTTTTCTTACTTTCAAACTCTTTTAGTTTTGTGCAAAGTATATTTGACAAACCTAAGGCACCCAAGTACTCAATGACGAAATGTGCTTGTATAATAATAACATACAGACAGAGGTCATGAGCTCCTTCACTTTTAACTCTTCACAATGTAAAATTTCAACTTGTGAATTTCGTAAATTCAAGCTTTGTCTAATAATGCTAAATGTATTATAAAATACTAAGAAGCAGAAGATTCCTATCGATTTCAGTGTTAACTAGGCATCAACTCAACATCTCTAGTTATTATAGTTATTTTGTATATTTATCATGCTCTAAAATGGAATCTTCATCTCCATAAATATTAAAAGATTTTATATATATATATATATGTGTGTGTGTGTGTGTGTGTGTGTGTGTGTGTGTGTTATAATACATATATATTTAAAATATATTAGTTCCAAATAAGAATGTTTCAGAGGCCAAAATGAAGACCAAAGGGGAAGATGGATACCAAGCCCTTGGAATGTGTAGACTGACTGAGGTGGAGCAGAACGAAGCCCTGAACAGCACAAGCACACTGGAAGCATAGGAACATAGATCACACCGGAAGCATAGGAACATAGATCACAAGTGATTGCTGAAATGAGAAAGCATTAAGCAAAGCGCAGATCCTGGAGCAAAACAACGGACGCTGCACACAAACCAGATTTGTCCAGTTTATTAAAAATATAGACATAATAAATGTATATGCAAAGATAAATTTAAATTATGTATTTCAAGTTTTCAGTTGTATTCACACTTTATAATCTTAATTCAATGTATTAATACTTCACTGATACTAACAAGAGGAAGACATTCCCTTTCCTTCCCCCTTTCCTCTTTCCTCCTTTAAAAAAAAATATTTTCAATGAGAATTAAAACTTAGCCAGAATCAATTTTTATTAGTATCTCTGAAAGTCTCCACTTTGTATTTTCATTTCAGTGCATCCGCAATGTCACTCGTAGTTTTTTCTTTGACATTTAAATGTTTCAACAGGTGGCTGGACCTAGTGTGTGTAGAAACATATATACTCAAGGCTCTCTCTCTCTCTCTCTCTTTTAACTAATATGTTCTTTCAGGGTGTCTGGATTTTTATTTCTAAATTTAATAAGCTTTTTAACATATAAGATCTTTTAAAAATTATTTAGACAAACTAGCCAATTTACACGAGTCAAATATATAGATAGTCTTACAGGGTTGACTTTAATTTTATATCCAGAATGAACTTTCTACCATGTATGAGTGCTACGTGGCAATCTCAAAAAAGAATATCTAAGTTGATATCACATTCTTTTGCATATTTAACAAGGCTCTATTTAAAAATAAATAAAGACTTTGAGATATTGTCAGCTGATTACCGTATGGGATACAGGACCATTGGATTCTTTTAGATAATCTATTATTTAAGGTGTTCCGCAAATGAAACTTTAACTCTATTTAAGATGCATGACATTTAAAACAAGGTTATCTAGAAAATAAGCTGCAGGGTTTTCGTGAGAAGGCTACGCTAGTGTGTCTCTAGGACTTTGGCTACAGACTAGGCTGTGGCCACAATAGCAAGCTTTTGAGGACCTCTTGCATGTCTTCAGGGCCAGGAAAAGTCAGCGCAGCCTTCAGGAAGATGGACACTGCGGCACACAAGGAAGATTAGCAGCCCCTGTTAAGACTTAATGAATAAGACAGAACAACACACAGGGCTTCTCTCTGTTCTCTGCTGCTCCTTGTGCCTTGCAGGCTGAGTGTTGGCCGGCTTCCCTGAATCACTAGATCATTATGATCTAACATGGCAAAGTCCATGACTTAAAGTCAACACCACCTTTAAAACTTGAAGTGAAATACAGTAATATGAAATTGCACAAAGCATCACAGGATTGCAGGTGTCTTCTCCCATCCAATTTCTCTGTTACAAGGGGGCAGTAATAGCAAGTATATTTTTCCAACTGATTGTGTACTTCTCAGTTCATACTGATAAATGCTCTGTTAGATTCAACCTATTCTAAAAAACTACTGAAAAAACATCATGGTTCTAAATAAAATAAAATTTAAATTTCTAGAAAAGAAGGCTTCAACTTTCTAAGATATCAAAGAGTACTTCTAAAGCACAGTCTTGGTCAGTTGGATGTGAGTGAACAGAGGAACTATTCCCTTTAGCCCAGAGAGAGTTTACCAAGACAGGAATACAATTGCTGTGGTGAAAAGAGACCCAGGGCCAGATATTTGCCTTTGCAAACAAAGAGGCCCAAGACATCCACAAAACTCAAACATCCCTTTCTCTATTTTTAGAAAGCACATTCATGCATTTATTTTGTATGACATTTCAAAGCTGTTTAATGATCCTACTGATTTGAAAAGGAAACTTTTAAACACTAAACAAAATAGAGAAATAAAATTTTCTTTGAATTGTCCAGGCACTATGAGAGAAAAACTATTTGGAAAATGAATTCACTAAGATGGAAATATTATGGGCCTCTGAATTAGAAGGAAAAAAAAAATCCATGCAACAGTGCCTACTGGAAATGACTAGGAAATAAATCTCTCTTTCCCTCCTTTTTTCTTAGAATAAAGTTCAAGGTAACATTTAAATGAATAATTATTTACCATTCTGCTAACCGCGAGCATGCGTGGCAGGCATCATCTATTAGCACAGATGCTTTTTCTGCTTAGAATGGCTCATTAGCTGCTTTGTAGGTTGCACTGCTTTTAAGATTCAAATTCAGAATCTCTCCTGTTTTGCTGTTATATTTCTGGCAGGCGGCCAGCAGCAGATATGCATAATATTTCACTGTTAGACCTTGAAAACATCATATCCTGCTGTGCTAAAGAAAACATTGTCCCTTACCACATGAAAATAATCCATCACTTTTCAATCAGCACACAAAAAAAGCTCTACCTGTTTTTGCCATCAGACTCAAGAAAAATTAATGGCCCCAGTGTGAAAGGTGGACCCTCCATACATGATCCATTAAAGAACAAACTAATCAAAATATAGCTAGCATCTGATTTGCTAAGCAAGAGGAAACAAAAGAGATGTAATAAAAAAAAAAAACTAGGCCCTTCTAAGACCCTCACGACTGTGTTCTATCAGTATTAACTTTATTTATTTTAAATGTGGACGGACATAAATAAAAGATCCTGAAGTGAACCCATTGATTCAATTGATTCTAGTAGACAGACACTCTGTATTTATATGGAAAAGATGGTCAAAATACTTGCCGTGGATTGGAGGAAGATTTTTATAATAAAAATATATTTAAAAAGTAAAAAGACAGGCTATACATTCTCCCAAATAGATCATTAGACAAAATAATACATTAAAATACATGTTTTTCTTGGGAATAAAAATATCAGTATTTTGTCAACTTGTACATACTTTTAAAAAAATCATTTCATGCTTTTGGGCAGGCAGATTGAGTCCATGGGTAAAAACTCGCCCGCTCAAGCCTGAGGACCTGAGATCTTTCCCTAGGACCCACAGGGGAAAGAAGAAAACTGACTCTTGAGGGTCGCCCTCTGACCTCTATATATGCACCATGGCAAGCATGTGCATAGAGATACTAAATGAAAATAAATAAGAATGTAAAATAAAATCATTTAGTGCCTTTGATAATGTTGATGTCATAATTACTTTTGAGGGGGTGAGGTGTGGAGACTGCAAGATTTTTGTAGCAATAATTTAAAGAGAAAGATATCAACCATCTTAGAGGAATGCCTGCAGCCGAACAGCAATCCATCTTGTAACTTTTTCTGATTAACATTGGAGTTGCTGAGATATCTTCACTTCTGCTGGCTGTGCAGAGGTTCTCCCTGTCTCCCTCACCACTGCTCATTTTGTATGGTCTGTGTCATATAGGTTAATATATCTAATAAAAGTGCTAATAAAAACAGGCATAGTGGGATATGGTTCTTTTTATTAAGAAGGTATCTATACTGCTAACTGATTTTATATTAAGAAATCCTTTCAATATTCTGATCATTTCATGTTTTAATATCAACACCGTTTTTAGCTGAAGTTCCAGGTTTTGTTTTTCTTTCTGCTCCCCCCTCCAGTTCATCTTGAAACCTTCCTTAGACTAGACTCTCAAAAACATAACTGTATCACCATCTCCCTTCAGCTGAGGCCCACGGGAGGAAGGAACAGAGTTGGAGAGTTGTGAAGTTCAGAGCCCACTAGTTCACATAAAGAAATTGAATCATGGGAGTTTAATTCTTTTTCACCCAAGGTCACCTACTTGAGGATGAAGGCTGAGGTCTTCTGGAAACCCAGTTTTATGCATCCTCATGAGTCCCTCAGTTCTTGTCTTTCAAATACTAATTTGCATGTACACAACATAAAGATCTGAAAACGTAGGCATTGATTGTGTGGGCCTGGGGTTAGGGGAAATGTTTGAAGCAACACAGTGTGTGAAGAACTCTCTCAACAACCTTTGACATCTGACCCTGTCTCCCCCTGACCTGGGTGAATATTCCAGTCTGGTTCACAGGCACTCACTTGACTAAATTTTGAGTGTTCTGACCTCCATCAACTTAGTTATGAATTCATTCTCTTTGCTGTTCATTATTGCTTTAAAATTGGATGTCTTTTCTTAGTTTCAGACTCTTAATTCCCAGATTCTTCACAAAGACCTCCATATGACCAAATGTAAAATGATTTTTCTCTCTTATTAGTGTGGCAATCGAGTACCTACATCTTCAGCAGCATGAAAAATAAGTATATAAGTAAATAAATTGGCAACAGAAAATGAGGTCCCTTCAGTTATAGGACAGATAAAGAAAATCATGAAATCTATAGAATTACCATATGCTCTACTGAAGATAATTTTGTCCCAGTTGAAATAAACGAAGCATAGTGTATTATGGATTGTCATAATTAAAAAAAAACCAGTTAGTCAACTATGTAAGCCATTGTGGGCCATATCGTCTTATTGGCCAACACCCAACTCTGCATTGTAGCTGGAAGAAACTGAATATATGTAAATAATTCATATGAAGTGTTAAGTAATACTTTATTTCCAGAAAAAAAAAAGAGTCAGTCCATAGATTTCCTCTGCTAATAGTGGTACCAGTCATGATTATAGATAGCATCCTACAGTTCAGGCACGGAGGGAGGATTTATGCAATTGTTATCTGCAGCTTCATCGACTTTGTAATAGGGAGACAAGGCAGAGAGAAGATGCAGCAAGAGAAGCAAGGAATTGAGGGAATTCTCCATAAATTCATCTTTTATGGGAAAGTCTCCATCATATGTGTCACTTAAGTACAAAGCCAACTTTCTTAATTTTTTTGTATCCAATATTTATTATATATTGTAGAATTAGATTTTTTTCCAATTGCTCACTGTATTAAAACTTTATTGATTTTGCTGAAAGGACCCCAATATAGCTGTCTCGTGTGAGGCTATGCCTATGCCTGGCAAATACAGAAGTGGATGCTCACAGTCATCTATTGGATGGAACACATGGCCCTCAATAGAGGAGCTATAGAAAGTACCCAAGGAGCTGAAGGGGTCTCCAACCCTATAGGTGGAAGAACAATATGAACTAACCAGTACCCCCAGAGCTCCTGTCTCTAGCTGCATATGTAGCAGAAGATGACTAGTCAGCTATCATTGGGAAGAGAGGACCCTAGGTATTGCAAACTTTATATGCCCCCATACAGGGGAATGCCTGGGCCAAAAAGTAGGAGTGGATGGGGAGGGGAGCAGGGCAGGGGGCAGGTATAGGGAACCTTCAGGATAGCATTTGAAATGTAAATGAAGAAAATATCTAGTAAAAACATTAAAAAAAGAAAAAAAGAAAACTTTTTTGATATCTGTTTTATTTATTTATTTATTTGTTTATTTATAATTCTTTAGTCTTTTTTAACAGCCCAGTCTTTTTCTCCTCATGGTCAGATTTCTGACTGTTCCATATTTCATACCTCCTCCCCTAACCCTGTCTCCAAATGGATATCTCCAACCCCCCACCCCACCCCCACCCCTACACCACCAGAATTTCCCACTTCCTGGGGCCTCAAGTCTCTTGAGAGTTAGATGTATCTTCTCTCACTAAGTCAAGACCTGGCAGTTCTCTGCTATATAGGTGTTGGGGGCCTTATAACAGCTCGTGTATGCTGTCTGGTTGGTGGCTCAGGGTTGGGGGGGGATTCTGTTGAGTGTAAATTGGTTTGGTGTAAATATCTGCATCTGACTCTTCCAGCTGCTTGTTGGGCCTTTTGTAGGGCAGGCATGCTAAGCTCCTATTTATAAGCACACCATAGTATCAGCAACAGCAGAATGGATACAGAAAATGTGGTTCATTTACACAACAGAGTACTACTCAGCTATTAAGAACAAGGACATCCTGAGTTTTGCAGGCAAATAGATGAAACTAGAAAATATCATTCAGAGTGATGTAATACAGACCCAAAAGGACATGCATGGTATATACTCACTAATAAGTGGATATTAGTCAAAAAAGTATAGAATACCCAGGATACAATCCACAGAACTCAAGAAGATTAACAAGCTGAAGGGCCCTAGTGAGGAAGACTGGATCCCACTTGGGAGGAAGCAGAAAGCAATCAGGGGGAGGGGCAGGGGAAGGGAGGGACCTGGGTGGGAAAGGAGTCAAGGAGGGGAAGAGGAAAACATGATCAGGTAGTGTGTGTGTGTGTGTGTGTGTGTGTGTGTGTGTGTGTGTGTGTGTAGTACAGGATTGAAGCCCTGAGGGCCAGCAGAAAGAATGGAAACAGGCAAAGTCGGGAGGTAGGAGGTGGAGGTACCCTCTAGAAAGTACCCAAAGACCTGGGAGGTAAGAGACTCTCAGGACTCAAAGGGAGGGACTTTAGATGAAATGTGCTACAGTGGGGAGAGGAGACTTGTAGAGTCCACTTCCAGTAGAAAGACAGGGCACCCTGTGGAGGGATGGGTTGCCATCCCACAGTCAAAAACTATGACGCAGAATTGTTCCTGCCTGAAAGAACTGCAGGGTCAAAAATGGAGAGGAGCCTGAGGGAAAGAAG
Organism: Mus minutoides; assembly: GCA_902729485.2. NCBI lineage: Eukaryota > Metazoa > Chordata > Mammalia > Rodentia > Muridae > Mus > Mus minutoides. The sequence goes on along the minus strand of LR753597.1, from coordinate 68,706 downwards.
GTCCAGTGACAGGCCCAAATTGGGATCTAGCTCAGGGGAGGCCCCATGGTCTGACACTACTACTGATATTTTCAAAGTCAACTGTCAAACTTCTGTGACCTTCTTATGTAAAGATGTCACATGAGCTCTAGGATGTACATCTGTAACCTTACTATGGAGAGATATCACATAGACCCTAGTATGTACATCATGCAAGGAGTTAGTTAGAGATGCAGATCCCTATCCCTACAGAACAGGCATTAGCAGAGGATTTATTCCTCAAGACACTCACCAATGTGATTATAGTCTGAGAGCTCAAATTCACTGTCAATCATTTGTATCAGAATCTGTTGGGCTGATTGAAATGTCAATCTTGGGCCAATTTAGACTTTATTTATCAGTGCCACTGGAAATGAAGCCACATGGTTGAAAAATGTAGGTGTAGAATTGAGTTGGCCGTGAGGTAGGGTATTGAAGTTGGCTTCTTCAGAAAACAACCTCCTGTGGGGCAGAGGCTCTTCTGAAATTGTAGAAAACTCAGGAAGATAAAATAAGACTTTGTCTTTGGATAACATTATTGGTTGATTATTGAGAGATTTTAGACAACCAATAATATTACAAGAATATTCACACTGCATTCTTATTGCCACTGTTGTGGCAAGAACATCTTGTTTTCTCTCTTTAGGCTTTCATATCTATATATGCAAGTATGGTCAGCAGAGATTATGATGCTATAGTGTAACTATTGCAGAGTAAAATCCATTCTAACCTTTTTTTAAAAAAACACATACAAATCTCAAAAAAAAAACCCCTCAGATTTGCCTGTTTGTTTTTAAGTTCTTTGAAGAATAATTAGTATTCGGTCAAATGTATTTTACATAATTAAGTTAGTTTGGTTATTTGTCCATGACTACAAAACTAGTATCTCCAAAGAGATAGTAAGCATGTTGACATTGCAAAGTGTTCTCTACAGGCTTCCTATGTGCTTATACCCTACCTGCACGCAACACCCTCTACTGTCTTATCACAGGGCAGATCAGTTTGGTCTGACTTTTGCCAATGGACATAGATATTTTAAGAGTTTTCATTTAATGTATTCAAATCTTTTGCTTTACAACTAATATTTTATCAGATTGGTGTACAAATACTTGTTTATGTGCACCCTTCTGAGGGACATTTGGGGTTCCAGTTTTCAACTACTGCAAGCAAATCTATGTATATTTGTGTCCAAGTATTTCTACTTATTTGTATTTGTCTGCATTCATCATTCACATTAAATGGGATGAAATGCTGAGTTGCACAGTAGATTCAAGTTGAGCATTTAAAAAACACACCTAACTTTCTCATTGGTGCAGTAGGGATACCAGCACCATTTGTGTGCTCTCTTTCTTCTCAGCACCGTGAGAGCTGGTATTTTTGTTGTTCATTTAGTCATCCTGATCACTGTGTAATTATAGTTTATTGAAACTACAACTGATGTGATATAGACTTCATGGCTGAAAAAGCAGTATAGCTAAGTGCACTCAGCTTTGTTTCTCTCCTTTCTAGACATTTAAGATACAGTCTCTGCAAAACTTCTCTCTCTTTAACCATGGCCAAAAAAGTTCATTCACCTTTCCCCTTTGAGTTCTGCAGATAATCATATGCCTTTAAAAGATCTAACAACCAAAATTAGGGCTGACCTAGGGGCAAGGCAAAACTTGGTCCTTGTAATCAATCATATCTGTTTCACTGAACGATAATGATCCTGAGTACAGTGAGGCAGCCTTGTTTCCATAAAAGTCCTTAATGGTTCATAGGTAGAAAGGAGTTTTTGTGTTTGCTTCTCTTGTGCCTAGATAGATTTACTTTCCTCTTGTTAGGCACAAGTTACCTTATCAGTGCATAGTTATGGTACTATATGAAAACAAAAGAATCGCCAACTCAGTAGATCAGCTGAACTATTTTGAAAATCCTGCCTGCGGTGACTCAAGCTAAGGAACAGAATGGATTGTGTAATATACAACATCACAACAGGCCTTTGCAACCAGTAAATGTTGGCGGCTGCCTTGGGCTCCATGTATTACTCTCAAACCAAGAAAATTCAAAGACTTGAAGATAAATATATGACCTGAAAGAACAATTTTTAGCAAACACAACAGAGACAAAATGACAGCTGTAGGAGAAACAAAGAAAACAACTCTAGTGTTGTCAGTACTCTCCAGAGTATGATCAAGGCAAACAAAATTATCACGAGTTCCAAGAACATGCCGTTTCACAGTGGGAGTTACTTTGTCATTCAGTTTCTAGTTTCATTAAACTTCAACTACCCCAGTATTTTATTCAATTACTGAGAGGTGAGAGTAAGCCTTTCAAATCTGTGACTTCCTTTGGACACATGTCCCACAGTTTTACATAATATACGAGAGAAATTGTGTGAATCCCTCCCTAGTCAACTTCTACCCTTTAGAAAATGATCCCTAAATGAGAATGAGGATGTGAGACAGTGAACATCATGACCTCTAAAGAGACATTTATGAGACTCTCAGAGTGAGCAAAATGATGGTCTTGACAAGGGTGATGAAGCTGAAGATGAGGATGGAGTGCTTAATGATGGTGATGATGAAAACAGTGTACTGTTAATGATAATGACCAGGCAACATTCTCAGGGTGTTTATTCTGGGCTGACAATCTGCTAACGGCTTTGGGTGCATTGTCTCATTTAGTCTGTGCAAAGCCTTGTCAGCTTGGTCCTATTATTATCTCCTTTTTACAAGGAAGTTCAGTGAAATAAATTACATAGACTGTATGCCACTCTGTAAGCTCTCTCCATTCTATACTTGTCTCTCTGTTACTACAAAAAATGGGACTTAGCTCTAATAATTATTATTAACAGAAAAATCGGAGGACAGACAATGTGCAATTTGGTTGGAGGAAGAGCTTGATAGCTCTCAACCTGGATAACAATCAGTTAATGGCTATAGATATCAGGACTACAGGAGAAAAGCTCTTGAAGCACAGATCATTATGCAGCAGCTCAGCATGTTTATTAATCATTGTGCACAATTAAAATGCCATTTCATCCCTCTAATTAAAACAAGTAGTTCCCTGAGGCTAGCACCTGAACTAATGAAGCCTAGTTGCCTGAGGAGCTCACTCAGGGAAGAGAATTAAACAATGGAGGCAGAGGTATGTTTACTAAGTTGCTCAGACAACATCAAATTGTGTATGACATCATGAACGAGTAGACCAGTAAAGACTGGTCTTAAAGAGCGTGGTATGCTTTCCTTTCTGAGGGGAGACTGGATTTGAGCATCAAACTGATCCTAGCTTTTTAATTAGTTGGATCCCATCGTTGTCAACTTGTGTATATTACAATTAATGTAGGCTGCTTTTCTTCCTTGGTATGTCAAGCCCATGTCTTACTGCCCAGAGAAAGGTGTTTAAGGGACTTTGTGTTGTCATCCAGGTTATTAGGAGAGTCTGACAGGTTTCTGAATTGTTTTGATTTACAATAAAACCGTATGGATAATCCTCAGAGGCACAACTTAAAACGGAGAAAGATAAATTGACAAAATAAAAGAAAACCCAGGATCCAGTTCAGCATTGTTCCCTGGACCGGATGGGCAAGAGTAGTGTTCTAAGTTTCTCTATCATAAAGCAAGAAGACAAGGATAAACGATAAAAGAGTTTTTTATAGCTCTAAAATTATATGCTTTGAATGTAAACAGTTTTCATTATATTCCAGTTTCTCTAAAAATTTAGCTGAAGTGTCTAGTTCATTCTCCCTTTATCATTTCTGTTTGCTTGACCATCATGTTATGTTTGATATGATATTTTGCCAACATCAACTAGGCTGTTAAAAACACACAGGCAACATGAGTTGGGTTAAATTTACAGATTTCATAATGTACAGTTTTTACTATCTGTTCTAATTATTGGTTACTGAAAAAAGAACTACTTTCTCCATTACTCACCAGGAATGGAGGATCCAGGCATCTAAGGAGTTGCTTTCCTTTAAGCTACCAGCTCAGTCCTCTGCCATTCAATGCTTGAAAGGCGCGGCTTCGCATTGCTTCCACTAGGGACAGCTAGTGCTTTCTTTCTTCCCATATTATTCTCATGGCCCCTGAAATGTGCTTGTACCCCAGGAAAATACCTTACCCTCAAAGTGTGAACTGGACACGAGTGTTCTGTTTGTGAGACAAAATACAGAAGAATCTGACTGTGTTTTAGGCTCTTTTGAAAGTCAACCACATAGCCTGTTATTGTAAGCAGCGAGGGTAACCTGAGTTTCCCAGACCTGAAACATCTGAGGAACTCAGATTGGTTCAAGTAAAAGATCAGTTAAGAATTTTCAATATTCCAGCCAGGCAGTGGTGGCACAAGCCTTTAATCCCTGCACTTGGGAGGCAGAGGCAGGGGGATTTCTGAGTTTGAGGCCAGCCTGGTCTACAGAGTGAGTTCCAGGACAGCCAGGGCTACACAGAGAAACCCTGTCTCGAAAACCAAAAAAAAAAAAAAAAGAAAAGGTTACTCCACACAAGTGTAGCTGCTCTCTTGTCGTGATAGATCCAACAGTACATGTGTCAGGGCACAGTGTCTTCACTTTGACATGCAAACATGCAAGAATCATATATGGTTATTAGATCTCTTAGCTTCCTGCTTTCCTTATCTATAACCAAGCACCTGGCTCCCATGTCTTTATTTTAAACAAAGTTGAAAGGCAATTATGATGTGGTAGTAAGCTTACTAATAGAAAACAATGAGAAAATATTAGAGCTTTATTTTTTTATAGTATCTATTCTATTTGGTCCTGGAGTCTGTTGGTAATTGTAGATTCTAAACTCTGGTTATAAAGACTAAGATTTTCAGATTTCCCCTGTGATTGAGCAATGGTTCATGCCAACACTAAACCTTCTTTCCCAACGGAAGCTCAGTTTTTCTTTGTATGTCATTGTATGAAGTAAGACTCAGTCAATAAGACATTCAGAAGCCAGCAGAGAGCAGCCAATAACTCAGATCGAGTGGCATGATAATTGGGTTTCCTAAGCCTATTTTTGGTATTAGAACAAGTTAATCAACCATAAAACACAAACTCATCAGAATCTAAGGTCTGATTCAATTAACTTCTGGCCTCAAACACTTAAGTGATTTTTCCCCCAAATTACTATATCATATTTTGCCAAGAAATAAAGGATTGTGTGGGATAGGAAATTGCAGAGAGACAGCGAGAGCCATTTCTTTTAAACAGCATTGCTCTATCCACAATTCTTATTTTTAATAAAAATGAAAACAAAGCTTTCTTCTTACCCACAAGGGAATAGATACAATTGTGAACTTTCAAGTCAAGCAGAATTAAAATTTTATAGTCTCTCATTGTGAAAGTTGCCAAATAGGGCAGGCTAGTTTGACCAGCTAGGGATTCACCTGTCTGTGCCTCCCCATCTCAGGATCACTTGTGTATAACACCGATCTCAGCAAATGAACAAGGTTCTGGTGGTTTCTTAGGTCTTTGTATGAGGAAAGTCCTTTACTGGCTGATCTACCTTCCTAGCACTGATTTGTAACTTCCTAATATTTGTTTTGTTGTTACAGTGACAGACTCGTAGTGAACCAGGCAAGTCCACTAGTCTCAAAATCATAGATACAGCTTTAGAATTTCTGGATGTAGGTCTTGGACATGAGACAAGAACCTGTGAGATGTGAAACTGCTGTGGTAAAAGAGAAGAAGATGTGCTTCATCTCACAGAATATATGATTAACTATTGCATATTTGAAGGATTGGGGGTATAGCTCAGTGGTAGGATGCAAAAACTTCTGTGTTGTAGTCCCAGCATCAAAAACAAAAATCCTATCCATCATAAATTTAGTTGTGTGATGCTAAGTTATATAATTTCTCTAATTCATAAGTTCTAGTTGTAAAATGGAGGACAAAATATTGATATGGAAAACCAGTAAAAAACATCTCTCCCATTTCCCAAATCATCACTGCATTCTGGACCATGTTCTCTTAACTTTAAAGATAGCAAAAAAGATGTTGTGAGTTTCTGGAGTAGGGGTTAATAGATTTAAGAAAAGTAAAAACTTGCTCATTATTTTAGAAGACAAGTCAAGGTGTCTGGACATAAGTAACTGACTTCAAAATGGAAGATGGGATCTCTGGTCAAAGATACAGACAGTCCTACATTGATTGTGTGGGTTGTCAAAGAATGGGTGGACTGTGGTTGGCTAGGTGCCAGAAGATAATCCAGTAAATATGCTGAAAAGTAAAGGAACGCAAATTCATTCATTCATTTTTCTCAAGAAAGATTTTATATCAAGTACCTGTACTGTTTCTGCTACTAGAGTAAAATATTCATGAGATATCTGGGAAAACACACAACACACATATGTACATGAGAATGCCCTATGCTGTGTGCTAGTAACATTAATTAATACAGCATTTTAAGAACAGAGAAATGAATACCAGAAGAGTTTGGAAAGCCCTGTGGATCAGCAGACACATTATGAAGAAGGAACCTTTAGTCTATTAAACAAGAAATAGAAGTTTGTTAAAGTAAGTTTTCAGGACAAGATGATTCTAACTTTAGAGATGTATAAAAAGATACAGGCACAATTATAAAGGTATCCTGAATAAAGGGAGCAATATAACTTAGTAGCCAGGCAGAGAGATGCAGAGCAAGAAGGTCCAGATCTTCTGATGCATTATGTAGGAACTGAACAGCTGTCAGAAGGTTCCTGAAGTGTTGGATGAGTCTGATTTTTATTTTTATGGAAAACAGTTCTAAATCGAAAAATATTATTATCATTTTATTATTGTGTGTGGTAGAAGTAGGAGCCAGGGAGCCAGTGCCAGGGTTGGTGTTGGGAGATTGGAAGACAATTCTCTGAGTTTGTTCTCTCCTTCTACCTTTACAGGGATGAAGTGAAAACTTCTGGTTTCTTTGGAACATCAGTTATGTCAAATGATGTTTTTCTGGGGTACACAGGTGATGGTCATTTTGCTAAAGCAGACACATGAAAGAATGTTTGACTGAAGCAGACACGGGTGGAAGGATGTTTTGCTAAAGCAGACACATGAAATGACACATGGTATTTAGAAGGAATATAAATTAACACAACAGACAGTGGACAAGACTTGATGGCATTGGTATGCCTTACCATTGTTTATTGGTCATCATTTGTTGTTACTCTATAGAGAGAAACACACTAAAAAACTTCTAATAGTGTTCTGGTGGCTTCTTGCCACTTCAGTGGACTCTGGCCAATTGGCAGAGCGAAGTAGAAGTTTCTGGATATTTCAGCTGATATAGAGTTATGTGGTGTTTTGCTGAGGCAAAGCCTCTGGAAGGCAAAACCCATGGAAGGACACATGATGTTTGGAGAGAGGATAAATAAGACTTAAGGAACTGTGATAGTGGGCTTGCATAGCTAGCTTTGCAACACTTAGTTGGTCCGGAGTCTTGGTCTTCACTGCCCTTCACTTTGTTGAGAGAATCATGGCAGTGAACTCATCCTAGCGTCTCTGCTGGTCCTGGTTGCTTTTGCTGAATGGGATGATTCATCAGAGACCTGATTTTTTCTGTTGGGCTGTGCCACCACTGCTAATTTGTGCTTGCTATCCTGATACTATTGAGGTGAATTGTTGATATCCTGACAACAGAGATTGAATTTGCTCCAAAGAATTATTTCTACCGTATCCTAATAACCTTTATTTTCCATTACCTCTGGTGGGTGTTGTGCTAAAAGGTAGGTTAAAGCATTTAAGAATCCTTATTTAAAGTAGGTTTTGAAAAATCAAAGCCTACACAGGGGTCCCAAGGTTTAAACTCTGACCTCCATACTTGTGTGTTATGCATCCTTACCTGCTGAGCCATCTTGCTAACTTAAAGATAACAGACAGCAGATTGGAGGAAGAGTAAACTAAGACTCAGTCCCAAGTGTATTATGGAGCTTATTAAAACAGTAAGTACTTCTAACACCTTTTTTAAGGGTGAGAAATAGGCAAAAGATACATAGAGATTTACAAATACATTTAACTCTCTGTCATTTCTATTTTACAGAGATTTCTTCATTCAGCACTGTATCTGATCTTTAAACAATTCTGTGAAATAAATATTATTAAATTAAATATTTTCACACTTTATAGGCAAGGAGAGTGAAATGCAGAAAGTGAAAGATTTACCATTTTGCAATTTCTAAATAGAATTCTAGATTTTACACACACTTTAAATCCCTAAAATAATTGCTTTCTTTCTACCATAACTATTCCTAGAAATCAACTGAGTTTGCAGCTGAATATGGAAATCCTATAGTTCCAAAACAACTATAAAAACTTTCCTGACTGAGTCACCTGGAACTCATTATGCAGTCCAGGCTGGTCTCTAGCTCAAGAACTTTCTATTTCTGCTTACAAAGGGGTGGGATTACTGGATGGTATGACCACCATCAGCTGAAATTAACACTTAAACTCTATGAAAGAGGGTCTAGAGAGAAGGCTCAATGAGTAATATGCATGCCTGAAGACATGAGATTCAACCCCTACTGCTTATGTTAAAGAGCAGGACTTGGCTAGGCATATCTATACCTTTAGTGTGTGTGCATATTTATGTCTGTGTGTTGGAATAGAGACAGGTGAATATATGGGAAATGTTGGCCAGTCAGTCAAACATGTTGGTGAATACTGTGCTCAGTGAGGAGACTTCTCATAAAATAAGGGGGAATTCTGGCTAAGGTCATCCCCACTGACTCCTGGGAGCCTCTCATATCTCAAGTCTCTGAGACTTTCTAGAGGTTCCATACCACTCACATCCCCCTCAGGTGCATGTTTTTATTCATTTTCCTGGCCCTCTGGGCTTCTCTCCTGTCTTCCCTCCATACCTGACCCTGCCACCCCTTTCCCTCCCCCTTCCTTTCAACCTACCTTTGTTCCCCCTCCATCTGCCTCCCATTATTTTCTTCCCCCTTCAAAGCAGGATTGAGACCTCTTCCCCTGGGCCTTCCTTCTTGTTAAACTTCTTATGGTCTGTGGGTTGTAACATGGGTATTCTGAACTCTTGGGGGGGGAGCGGGGGGACTTGGAACGGGGACAACATTTAGAATGTAAATAAATAAAACAATTAAAAAATAAGAAGGAAGTAATTGAAGAGGACACCTGATGTTGATACTTGCCCTTCATATGTATATGTATTCATCCATATGTATAGACATACACTATACATACCACACACAATTTTTTAAACAAATTACCATAAAAGAATGATTATTGTTCTTTTATGGTAATCACTGTTGCTCTTTCGTTTCACAATCTCTGGATTTGTAATATAAAAAGACACTGTCAGTGCTTAAAAAAATAATTAAGCATTTGAGGAGTGAGTGATGGATGTAATTTCATACTAAAGTTAAGTTGATAGTGGAAAAATAAATGAAACAGGCAGGGAGGAATTATGGAGAAATGTTAAGTCTCTGCTCTGCAAGATAGGAAGGGGAGACAAGCCCTGGGGAGGCCATAGACTCCTGAAGAAAAGTTAGATGGGGCAGAACTACTGAGAAGACAAACACAGTAGATTTCCTAAAGCATGGTCTCAGCGTAATAAAGAGCAGTTCTTACAGGAGCAGCCTCATAACATTTCTGCTGTGTAGAACTTATAAAATGACAAAGAGCCAGCCTGACTCAAGAGGCATAACAGAACGCCACAATGTGTGTTCACCTAACCAATGGAAAGGTGAGCTGGGAGCTAACTTCTAGTGAATGAGAGGGGTCCAGTTACACTTGCAACTCAATTAGGAGAAAAAATCAACTGGCTCATTATTATGCACAAGGCCATTCACTTGCCTCTGTGAGGAGAATGATTGCAACTTGAATAGGAAAGCAGCAAACCACTAATCAGGGAAGAGCAGGTTTAACCTATTCAAGTATGTTCCAAATTATCCAATTAGCTAGATTGCCAATAAGTTCCTTGTAGCATTTACATTGGCACTGGTGATACCATAATCAGTTGACTTAATCAAGCCTTTGAAAACAAAAATGATGAGCTGAATAGACTCATAACAAGGCCTGGGCAATTAGAGACACCAGGTCCCTGCTGTTGAGTTACTCTACATAATTTGGTGTAGTTTTGTATTGTCTATCCCCCAAACACCAACCCATCCTCAGTCTATGCTACTACTCTCCTATGCCCTCAATCTCTTTTGAGGGGATACCATTGTCATACAGGTGACCCTTACTTCAGTTCTTTTCCTACATGTGATCCCAATGGCCCCATTGAATTACATCTTGGTACCCTTGTTTTATTGGATAGAATAGAGTTTTCAATCCTTAAATTACTGAAGTCAGAAAATGAGGGCCTTTGTCTCCTCATATCCCAGGCATGCCTAAAGACCAACTGGTCCTACTTTGTTTTCCCTTTTGCTAGGATAAAACACTGACCAAAAGCTACCTGGGAAAGAAAGCATTTCTGTAGCTTGTAGATTACACAGTGTCATGGAGCTAAGCCAAGTTAGGAAGTCAAGGCAAAAACCTGGAGAAGAAAACAGAGGAATACTGGCTTGTTTCTCATGGATTTCCTAGTTTGCTTTTGTATACAATCCAAGTCCACCTGGTTCACTGCCAACAATGGGTAAACTCCTCTGCATAAATCATTAATTAAAAAAATTAGAGTTCATAGACATGCCCACAGGCCAATATGATGAAGGACGTAGGCAAAACCTTCTTCGAGGTTCCTGCTTCTCAGATGACTCTAGTTTGTGTTAAATTGACAAAACTACCAGCACACAAGTATTTTGTCCTCAGTGGGTGGGCAGAACTACTGTCTATCTGTAGTTCCAGTGTATGTGTCAGACCAGGAGCATGCACTGTAGATAATCTGCATCCAGAGATTCACGTCCATGGAGTCAATCAACAATGTATCAGAAATACTCAGAATAAAAAATACTCCACTGAACATATGCATAATTCTTATTGTCATCATTCCTTAAATAATAGAGTATATCAAAATTTTCATAACATTGACAGTGAAACAGATGGTCTATGTCATTTAGAGATGATCTAAACTACACAGGAGGATGTGCATTGGTTATATGAAAACACTATATGGTTTTGTAAAATAAATATGAACATATATATAGGTTTGAGACTCACAGAGAGCCAAGGAAAAATAAACTTATAATGTCTTATGCATGGTCAGCATATAAATAGGATAGAAGGATGTTTAGGACTAGTCTGAATGTGGCTCCAGCAAAGGATAAAGATTCATATTTTAAATATGTCTGACCACAACGAATAGGACGAGAACTCAGTTTTACTAATTTCTCAAATGGTCTAGAGTGATGTCTGGGGTAGTATTATACTCAATAAATATTTATTGAGAGATTATTTCTCTCTCTTGGATAGAAATTATGAAGTGAGCCAATTTTCATATTTGGTTTAACACTATGATTCCATACCAAAAAGGGAGAGTAGGAAATAGGAGATTTTTCTTGAGCTTCCAAAGTCTTAACAGTGTAAGAATGTAAGAAGTCAGTGTTATTGTAGGGAGGACACTGTCCTGTCTAGTGTGTGTAGCATATTTCTGAATTAATTCTATGAGAGTTGAAGATACAAGGTTATCACAGCTGGACCATGAGATTATCCAATGAATTAAAATAACAATGAGCAATTGGCATAACAAAGCACAATGCTTTTACAAGCAGGCTGAGTGATTGCACTACTTGAGTAATGTCCCAATGAGATTTGTTTCCTTTTAAGCATTATTGGCAACTGTTCATGCAAAAATTCAAGAAATGCTCTGCTCCTTGATTTAGTTAGCCTTGAAGCAGACACTAAAATAAGCACAAAAGTGTGATTAGTCTATTAGCAATTATTCCGGAGAAGTGCTGGCAGGAGAGAAAAGAACTCACTTGGGAAAGGAAGAAAAGAAATGATCTGTGATATCAAAGCATTACATAGGGAAACTGGAGCTTGTGCCTTGTAGAAAACTCGGCCAACAATGTGGAATGGTCCTCAATAGTTACTCAGTCTTGTCCTCCCACGTCTATCCCTACCTCTCTCCCTTCCTTTGTACTTTCCTTCCTATGAAAATTTTATATAGCACATTTTTAGGACATTCTTTCCCGTTCCTCAACCCCTTGTAAATCTCTGCTCCCAATTTCATGTTTTTTCTCTCTCTTGCAAAGTAAAAACAAAAAGAAAACTCTACCAAAAAAAAAATCCCCACAAACAAACAAATGAATGAACAAACAAAAAAATAATAATCCAATTTGTTTTGGAAAACTATTCCTGGGAATTGGGCTTGCCCTGGTATGTGGTTGATATAAGGAGATTCACTCCACTAAAGAAAACAGATTTTTTTCTCCCTCATATGCTGTCATTTGTAAATAGGGTCATGCTGGGGTGGGACTTTGGTCCCTTTTGCCTTCCTCCATGCTGGGATTTTGTAATCACCCTTCTCTCTGGCCCTTAAATCTTGCTGCCCTCTACCTCCTTCTGCATAGATCCCTGAGCCTTGATGGGAGAGATGTGATAAAAAGACATTCTATTCAAGGATGACTCGTTCATTTCTCTAATAACTTCTTGACATTGATTGAAAGACTAACTATCAGAGAAGTAGTTCTTCCCTTGTTTATAGTACAGGAGATTCCACCTTTAAGACAATGACAGAATCTCCCTAAAATATGTTCTTGCTGAGTTCTCCTTGTGGTCAGAATGTATGTCCTGCCCCTTGGCCTCCTCCTTTCCTCTAATTTTACTTGCTATCATTTTTCCTCTCCTGCGGACAGGGTGAAGGTACAGGTTTCTTGCCTTGTCAACTGATAGCAGACTGTGCTCTCCCAAAAATATTTGTATATCTTATCGGTTTATTTTTCAACAGGAAAACCAAGCATACTCTGAAGATTTAAATTTTCAAGTTTCTTTATGAAGCTGGACTGCATCTAGCCTTTATTTTGGCACCAATCCTTCTGTGGATATGGCAGTTTCTCACAAAGAACATTGTTTTTTCAAGAAATCACAAGAATCAAGCACCGTTGAGGAAAAGGATATTTGGTACATAACCAAGGATTAAAATTCTAACTAAAAGTGAAGGGAATGGGTCTGATGCTAAGGTCCTTTTCCCCAATTGGTTCTTGATTTGTCAGTAAGGAAAGCTATGGGCCAATTTCTGGACAGAAGACTTCTGGATTCCTGGGTACAGGCAGAGACTGGAGGTAGGAAAGCCAGTTTGCTATGCCTTGGAGGGAGGATAACTAGGCAGCCATGTGAGAGCCCTAAATGGAATGGCCACAAAGGCCCCTCCTACAGGCCACTGGGTAGACAGGATACTTTAGCAACTGAAGTTTAGGGCAGGTGGAGAGATGGAGATAAGATACTTGTAAGGGCACACTTTTCCAGGTGGGAGATAACAGTGCCAGCAATAGTGTACAAAGATAAATTAAAATTGAACAACTGTGTGTCCCTGTCTTCCCCCTGCCCCCTGTGTCCGTGTCTTTTATCCAAGGACTCAAGGAAAGTTAAGATAGGGCTAGTAGAACAGTTACTTCCCAGAGCTAAAGGATATAGTGTAAAACTACACACAACAAAAAGTACCATGAAGGTATTATGGCCTAACCCAGAAAGGAGGTGAGAAAAATCAGATTCTAGCAAAAAATATTTTTCAGAAACTTTAGATTTCTAAGAATGAAAGGAACTCAAATCTAAGCAACTTAAGAATGATACAACTGCAGACAATTATCATAAAAACTAAGTGACTGAATCTCACAGTAATATGTGGCTGATGGAACTGCCTTAGAGTGCTATGAAACACTTACAAAATTAATAAAGACCCCAGTGCCAAGAAAAAGAAGCAGACTCAAGTCCCCATCTCTAAGCCAGGAGATATCTCCAGTTGATAAATGCTCAAAAAGGAAAATTTAGTTTTCCATACAGACTGATGATACAAACCACACTTGAGGGCAGGCTCCATGCTCAGCAATAGACAACCAATACAAAACAAACTCAATGGTATTTTTAGATATTTTTCTGTGTGTGTCTCTGTGTGTGTGTGTCTCTCTCTCTCTCTCTGTGTGTGTGTGTGTGTGTGTGTGGTTTCTTTTGTTTGTTTGTTTGTTTTTTAATCTCACAATACTTTTTGCTGGGCTCTTCTCTTCTCTCTTTTTTATACCTTACAGATATTTTTGTCTTTTTTCCTTTTTTGTTTTTTTAATTAAACTAATAAAATGTATTTTAAAATATACAACTCAGTACTGACATTTTTAAGTCATCAAAACAATTTATAATAGTTAAATGCCTCTTAAATATACATGATATCTTCTAAAGCTAAAAGTAATATGCACTCAACCAGTTTTTAAAGTCTATTTGGAATATTAAACATGTCAGAAATAGAAAAAAAATCACTTATAAAGTCCTCTATGAAAGGAAATTGTGAAAGGTTCCTGTCTTACTCAGGGTTTCTATTCCTGCACAAACATCATGACCAAGAAGCAGTTGGGGAGGAAAGGGTTTATTCAGCTTACACTTCCATACTGCTTGCTGTTCATCACCAAGGGAATTCAGGACTGGAACTCAGGCAGATCAGAAAGCAGGGCCTGATGCAGAGGCCATGGAGGGATGTTCTTTACTGGCTGCTTCCACTGGTTTGCTCAGACTACCCAAGACTACCAGCCCAGAGATGGTCCCACCCACAAGGGGCCTCTCATCCTTGATCACTTGTAAGCCACCTGCTGCCTGTGCTAGCTGGGTTCCTGAGGGGGAGGCTGGAGCTGTATAGGAGTGAATGGACGAGAGGAGGAACATGGAGGCCAAGACGCTGTTCAAAGCCCCAAGGTTAATGGCGGGAATTTACTTTTGAGGAGGGTAGACCCCCCTTCCCCAGTCTGTTCTCGGCGCCTGGCTCCATCATGAAGACCTTCTGTAGGAGGTATCTTGTCCGTACCCCCCCTCCCCCTGAAGATCTGGGCAGGCAGCAGGATCTTGGAGGAGGGCAGTTACATTACAATAGAAGCCAGCCTACCTGGAGAGATAGGTGTAGGTGGCCTCAGTGGTGACAAGGTCTGCTTCAGCCTGAAGCAGGCTGGGGGGGGGTGGGGGTGGAGGGTATAATCACTAATTGAGAAAATGCCCCACAGCTGGATCTAATGGAGGCATTTCTCCAACTGAAACTAGCCAGTACAGTTCCAATTAGACAGAAACCATTCCATCTCCAAGGGAGAATACTCAATGTAACTGTGGCTTCATAGAATGAATTGAGTAGTATTTCTTCTGTTTCAATTTTGTGGACTAGTTTGAAGAGTATTGGTATTAGGTCTTCTTTGAAGGTCTGATAGAATTCTGCACTAAAACCATTTAGTCCTGGGCTTTTTTTTTTTTTTTTTTGGTTGGAAGATTTTAATGACTGCTTTTATTTCTTTAGGGGTTATGGGACTGTTTAGATTAGCTGGTCCTGATTTAACTTTGGTATCTGTCTAGAAAATTGTCCATTTCATCCAGATTATCCAGTTGTGTTGAGTATAGGCTTTTGTAGTAGGATTGAAAGATTTTTTAAATTTTCTCAGTTTTTGTTTTTTTATTTCCATTTTCATTTCTGATTTTGTTATTTTGGATACTGTCACTGTGTCCTCTGGTTGGTCTGGCTAAGAGTTTGTCTACTTTGTTGATTTTCTCAAAGTGCCAGTTCCTGGTTTTCTTGATTCTTTGTGTAGTTCTTTCTGTTTCTACTTGGTTGATTTCTGCTCTGAGTTTGATTATTTACTGCTGTCTCTTGGGTGAATTTGCCTTTTTTTGTTGTTGTTCTAGAGCTTTCAGGTACACTGTTAAACTGCTATTGTATGCTCTCTCCAGTTTCTTTTTGGTGCCATTCAGAGGTATGAGTTTTCCTCTTAGGATTGCTTTCATTGTGTCCCATAAGTTTGGCTATGTTGTGCCTTCATGTTCATTAAATTCTAAAATGTCTTTAATTTCTTTATTTCTTCCTTTACCAACTTATCATTGAATAGGGCATTGTTCAGCTTCCATGTGTTTGTGGCTTTCTGTCATTTTTGTTGTTATTGAAGATCAGCCTTACTCTGTGGTGATCTGATAGGATGCATGGGATTATGTCAGTCTTCTTGTATCTGTTGAGGTCTGTTTTGTGACAAATTATATGGTCAGTTTTAGAAAAGGTACCATGAGGTGCTGTGAAGAAAGTATACTTTTTGTTTTAGGATGAAATGTTCTATAGATATCTGCTAAATCCATTTGGTCCATAACTTCTGTTGGTTTCACTGTGTCTTTGTTTAGTTTCTGTTTCCAGGATCTGTCCATTGATGAGAGTAGGATGTTGAAGTCTCTCACTATTATTGTGTGGGGTGCAATGTGTGCTTTGAGCTTTAGTAGAGTTTCTTTTATCAATGTGGGTACCCTTGCACTTGGAGCATACATGTTCAGAATTGAGAGTTCTTCTTGGTAGATTTTTCTTTTGATGAGTATGATATGTACTTCCTTATCCTTCTTGATGACTTTGGTTGAAAGTTGATTTTCTTTGATATTATAATGGCTACTCCAGTTTGTTTTTTGGGACCATTTGCTTAGAAAAGTGTTTTCCTGCCCTTTACTCTGAGATAATGTCTTTCTTTGACACTATAGTTCATTTCCTGTATGCAGCAAAATTTTGAGTCCCGTTTATGTATCCAGTCTGTTAGTTTATGTCTTTTTATTGGGGAATTTAGTCCATTGATGTTAAGAGATAGTAAGTGTATTAGTTAGGGTTTTAGTGCTGTGAACAGACACCATGACCAAGGCAATTCTTATAAAAAAACAACATTTAATTGAGGCTGGCTTACAGGTTCAGAGACTCAGTCCATTATCATCAAGGTAGGAGCATGGCAGTATCCAGTCAGGCATGGCGCTGGCAGAGCTAAGAGTTCTACATCTTCATCCAAAGGCTGCTAGTGGAAGACTGACTTCCAGGCACCAAGGTTGAGAGTATTAAACCCACATTCACAGTGACACGCCTATTCCAACCAGATCACACCTATTCTAACAAGGCCACACCTCCAAATGGTGCCGTTCCCTGGTCCAAGAATATACAAACCAACACATTCCACTCCCTGGCCCCCATAGACTTGTTCAAACACATGAGTTTATGGGGGGGGGGTCATACTTAAATATAGCATAATGCAAAATGCACTTAGTCCAACTTTCAATGTCCTCATAGTCTATAGCAGTCTCAACAATGTTAAAAATCCAAAGTTCAAGGTCTCTTCTGAGATTCATCCAATCACTTAACTGTAATCCCCAAAGAAAGACAGGAATCCAGCTGGGCAAACTGGAAACTCTGCATCTCCATCCTGGTGTCAAAGAGGTCTTCAGAGCTCCACTCCTTTTTCATCTTTGTTGACTGCAACAAACTGTTTCACTGGCTTTATGTTTTCCAACTCCTTCACTGCCTATGCTTGGAAGCTTAGATCTAAGCAAGATCCTTGATTTTGTTCTGTAGATTGACCTTGAACGCAGAGATCAGCATGCCAGTCTCCTGAGATTAAAGGTGTGCACCACCATGCCTGGATCAAAATTTAGCTGGGTAGGATCTTGCCCCAAGTTCCCACTCCCTTAATCTGTTACCTCCTAGAAGACAGGATTTTGCTCCATTTCACTTCCTGGTACCTTTTTAATACTCAAACTATATATTTTATATTTTTCCTTTCTAAGCTTGCTATGCTTGTTCAAACTTCTCTTCACAAGACTTAACCAGAGAACAAAGTCATTGCTGGGCTTTTTTGAAATGTCCTTTGTCAACGCAATTAATCTGAGTCTCTTCACCTTAGCCTCAGGCAGACTTTTTAGACACGGGCAAAAAGTAGTTCAAATTACTCCCAGCAACAAAGTCTTCCACATGCCTACTAGGATGACCCATTAAGCCCCATTTAAAGCATTCTACTGCTTTCCAAATCCAAAGTCCCCAAATCCACATTCTTTCAAAAAAAAAAAAATGGTCAGACCTATCATAGCAATATCCAACTTCTGTATTAGTCAGGGTTTTACTGCTGTGAACAAACACCATGACCAAGGCAATTCTTATGAAAAAACAACATTTAATTGGGGCTGGCTTACAGGTTCAAGGTTCAGTCCATTATCATCAAGGTTGGAGCATGGCAGTATCCAGGCAGGCATGGTACTGGCATTGCTGAGAGTTCTATATCTTCATCCAAAAGCTGCTAGTGAAAAACTGACTTCCAGGCTCCAAGGGTTATAAGCCCACATTCACAGTGACACACCTATTCCAACCAGGTCACACCTATTTCAATAAGGCACCTCCAAATGGTGCCATTCCCTAGTCCAAGAATATACAAACCATCACATTAAGGAATAGTTATTGTTGCTTCCTGCCATTTTTTAATGATATTTTTATGTTTATGTGGCTTTTTTTGTGGCGGGGGGTTGTTGAAAAAAGATTACTTTCTTGCTTTTTCTAGGGTGTAGTTTCCTTTCTTGTGTTGGTATTTTCTATCTATTATCCTTTGTAGGGCTAGATTTGTGGAAAGACATTGTGTAATTTTTTTTTGTCATGAAATATCTGGGTTTCTCCATCTATGATAATTGAGAGCTTTGTTGGGCATAGTAGCCTGGCCTGGCATTTGTGTTTTCTTAGGGTCTCTATAACATCTGCCCAGAATCTTCTTAGCTTTCATTGTCTCTGGTGAGAAGTCTGGTGTAATTCTGATATGTCTCCCTTTATATGTTACTTGACCTTTCCCCCTTACTGCTTTTAATATTCTTTCTTTGTTTTGTGCATTTGGTGTTTTTACTATTATATGACTAGAGAAATTTCTTTTCTGGTCCAGTCTCGTTGGAGTTCTGTAGGAATCTTGTATGTTTATGGGCATCACTTTCTTTTGGTTAGGGAAGTTTTCTTCTATAATTCTGTTGAAGATATTTACTAACCCTTTAAGTTGGGAATCTTCACTCTCTTCTATACCTATTATCCTTAGGTTTAGTCTTCTCATTGTGTCCTGGATTTTCTGGAAGTTTTGGGTTAGGAGCTTTTTGCATTTTGCATTTTCTTTGAATGTTGTATCAGTGTTTTCTATGGCATCTTCTGCACCTGAGATTCTTTCTTCTATCTCTTGTATTCTATTGGTGATGCTTGCATCTATGACTCTTGATCTCTTTCCTAGTTTTTCTATCTCCAGGGTTGTCTCCCTTTGTGATTTCATTATTGTTTCTATGTCTGTTTTTAGATCCTGGATGGTTTTGTTCAATTCCATCACCTGTTTGGTTTTGTTTTCCTGCAATTCTTTAAGGGATTTTGCATTTCCTCCTTAAGGGCTTCAAGCTGTTTACCTGTGTTTTCCTATGTTTCTTTAACAGAGTTGTTTATGTCCTTCTTAAAGTCCTTTATCATCATCAAGAGATGTGATTTTAAATCAGAGTCTTGCTTTTATGGTGTGTTGGTTTATCCAAGGCTCACTGGTTATCTCTAGTGTTAAGTGGTCTTGCTGTCTCTGACTGTGGTTTGTCCCTCTTGCAAGCCTATGTGTTAGAACTTCTGGGAGACCAGTTCTCTCCAGGAGGGATTTGGGTGTGGACAGCTATGCACAGTATTAGCTCCAGGAAGCAGATGGAAACCAGAAGGATCCTGTCCCTAACTATTCCTTGGTTTCTGTGTCCTGATATCTCAGAGAGTGTCCCTCTTAGGCCAGGAATTTGAACAGAGGTGGTGGTCTTACCTGTGCTAACAGGTGAGTCAACACTCCTGGAAGACCTGCTCTTTTTAGGAGGTATTTGAGTAAGGAGCACTGTGGCACAGGGTCAGCCACCTTACAGATATTTTGATTATATATTATACTTTCAATTTTGTTTTGATGTTCTCTCTCTCTCTCTCTCTCTCTCTCTCTCTCTCTGTTTGTATGTCTCAGTATTTGTATATGTTTCTTGTGCTTTTTCTTTGGCACATTTTTTAAAAACATAACATTTTTATTGGTTCTCTGAGTTTTTTACATCAGGCATCCTGTCACACTTCCTTGCCTGTCCCTCCATGTCTGCACCCACTCCACAACTTCTCCAACAATTAGTAAAACTAAGAATACAAAAAAATTAAAAATAAAAACAAGCTATGCTTGTGTTCTCTGTCGCTTTCTTTTTTCTCTTTTCCCTGCTTCTTTTGTCCTATTCAGATTTGCTTGTTTTTATTTCATCTCATTTTATCTGTTTGTTTATTTATTTTAGATGTATCATTTTACTCAGATAGCAAAATAATGACTTTGGATTTGGGTGGGTGGGATAGAAGGGAATATATTGGAATGGAAATGATAATCAGAATATATTGTATAAGAAATCTCTGAATTTTCAAAGTAAAAATATACAATTTTAACATTTTAAAGGTGCCAAGAGAAAGAGGGAGAGTGGGGGAGGGAGATTGAGATAGATAGATAGATAGATAGATAGATAGATAGATAGATAGATAGATAGATAGATAGAGACTGTCTACCTGAACTTTAGTAATGTATGTGGTGCGCTACCCAATCATGTAGTATTAATTCAATCAGCTTAAATATGAGCATTATCATATATACTGAAATGAAGCTTGTAAGTTATTGCAAAAGTATCTCAAAGAGAAGGAATAGAAGAAAGAAAACAAGAAAGAAGCAATTAATAACAAAATAAAAAGAAAATTAAATTAAAGTCTCCATTGCTCTACTTTATGTGCAGGTATATGCAAATCCACACAGGTGGGCACACACATCTACACAGGTAATGCAGACACAATGCATACACAGAAAAACAGCCACACATAGAGATATGATAGAAACAGAGATATACATATACACAGGTATACACATTTACATGCAAAACACACACACATACACACAAATACAGCAATATATTCATATGTACATACACACAGAGACATACATAGGCGCACACACATGCACACACACATGTATGTATAAAAACTCTGGTGGTTCAAATGAAAATGGCCCTCGTGTGTTCATATTGAGTGGTACTATTAGGAGGTGTGGCCTTGTAGGAGTAGGTATGTCCTTGAGGGAAGTATGTCACTGAGTGAACTTTAAGGTTTCAAATGCTCAGACCAGGCTTTTGTGCTTCCTCTTTAAGGACTTCTATCTGTTTAGCAGTGTTCTCCTGTATTTCTTTAAGTGAGTTATTAATGCCCTTCTTAAAATCTTCTACCAGCATCATGAGATATGACTTGAAATCTGAATCTTGCTTTTCGAGTGTGTTGGGTTATCCAGGACTTGCTTTGGTGGGAGTGCTGGGTTCTGATGATGGTGAGTGGTCTTGCTTTCTGTTAGTAAGATTCTTATGTTTGTTTTTCACCATCTGGTAATCTCAGGTGTTAGATGTTCTTGCTGTTTCTGGCTGGAGCTTGTTCCTCCTGTGATTCTGTTAGCCTCTGTCAGCACTCCTGAGGGTCCAACTTTCTCCTGGTTCCTAGTGGTCAGAGCACTGTCTGTAGGCAAGCTCTTCTCTGGCAGGGAAGGTGCTTAGATGTCTGTAGCTCAGACATCTGAAGGCCTGAAGATACCCTTTCCAAGAAGCTCTGTTGCTTCTGTGTCCTGCAGGTTCTCCTGCGCTTAATGGTCTCTGCCAAAATAAACTTTCTTTTCAGCTTGTCAAATAACTTTTTTCAAAATTGATCACATACTCAAACACAAAGCAAATCTTAATGAATACAAGAAAATGGAAATAACACCCTGCTTCCTGTCTCATGAACACAGATTAAAGCTGTATGTTTATAAAACCAAAAACACCAGAAAGCTAACAAACCCATGAAACCAAAACAACACACTACAAAAATTAAGAAAGAAATTAAAGACTCTCTAAAACTGAGTGAAAATTGATATACAACATACTCAAATTTAGGGGATACAATGAAGGTGATTGTAAGAAACAAGTTCATAGCACTACCTACGTACAACAAAAGAGATCTCATACTAGTAACTTAATAAATAGCATACATGAAAAGTCTAGAGAAAAAAAAAAAGAAAAAAGAAAGTCCAAAGAGTGTAGACACAATCAAACTTGGGCTGTGGTAGCACACGCCTTTAAGCCCAGCACTAGACGAGGCGAGGCAAGCAGAGCTCTATGAGTTCAGAGCTAGCCTGATCTCCAGAGCCAGTTCCAGGACAGCCAGTGCTACAAACAAGCAAAACACATTACAAAGAATGAAACAAAGAGTGCTTCCTTGAGAAAAATCACTGATTGATAAACCCTGTTGAAACTAACTAAAAAGGCAGAGAGAGAGAGAGAGAGAGAGAGAGAATCCCAACTTAAAATATTAGAAAGAAAAGAACAACAGAAACCAAAGAAATGTAGAGAATCTTAAAGAAAAACCCATACAATTAAATTGAACAATTTAAAAGAAATGTAAAGTTTTCTTGATTAGATATATGTGTGTGTATATATACATATATTGCTCACAAAAGTTAAATCAAAATCAGATAAATAACTTAAGTATACCTATATCCTCTAATGAAATAGAAGCAATATTTAAATGTCTTCCAACCAAAATGAATTCAAGGCCAGACAGTTTAGTGCATAATTCTACCAAACTTTCTATGAAGACGTGATGACAATGTTTCTCAAGTTATTCCACAAAGTACAAACAGAAGGAACATTGTCCAATTAGTTATATGAACAGTTGCCATAAAATCCAATCTGTAAAAAGACTCAATAAAGATAGAATTATAGATCAATTTTCTCTATAAACATAAAGGTAAAAATACTCAATAAAATACTTACAATCCAAATCTAAGAACATGAAAAATATCTTTCACAGTGATCAAATAGGCTTCATCCCAGAGATAAGGAAATGGTTTAATGTATGTTAATTAATGAATGTCATCATCTATCATATAGAAAAACTAAAAGACAAAAATCCACGCGATTATGTCATTAGAAAAGGCTTTTAAGAAAATCCAACATCTTTTTGTAAGTCCTGGTGACATTAGGGACAAGGAACATGATAAAAGCAATTAACAATATGGCCATAGTCAACATCAAATTAAATGAATAGAAACTCAAATCAATTCTACTAAAATCAGGAATAAGTCAAGGCTGTTCATTGTCTCCATATCTATTTAGTACCTGAAGTTTAACTAAAGGAAAGCAACACATTGGAAGGAGATCAAGGGGATTCAAATAGGAAGGTGAGAAATTGTGATATTTTTATTTGCAGATGATATTAATAGTATACATAATTGAAGTAAAATATTCTACCAGGAAATATAGCTGATAAACTGCTTTAGTAAAATAGCTAGATACAAAATTAACTTACAAAAATCTTTTTATATACAAATGAAAATTGGTCTAAGAGAGAAATCAGAGAAGCAACATCTTTCACAATAACCTTAAATTATATAAAACATCTTCTTGTAACTCTAATCAGGCAAGTAAAAGATTAAAACTTTAAGATAACTCATCAAAATTCTAATAGAATTCTTCACTGATCTTAAAGGACAATCTTCAGCTACATGTGGAAACATGAAAATATCCAGAATATCTAAAACAATCCCAAATAATAAAAGAACTGTTGAAGGTATCACTATTCTTGAGTTGAAGTTATGCTACAGAGCTATAGTAATAAAAACAGCATAGTATTGGGACAAAAAAAAGATATGGTGATCAATGGTATCAAATAGAAGATTCAAGCATAAATCTACACTCCTGATTTTTAATAAAGAAGCCAGAAATACACATTGGAGAAAAGGACATCATCTTCAATGAATGGTACTAGTGAAACTGGATCTAAACTGCATCTAAAACAATGTAAATAGATACATACTTATCACCCTTAACAGAACTTAACTCCAATGGATCAAAGACCTCATTATAAAACCAGATACACTCAACAGAACACCATTAGCAAGGTACTAAAATTAAAAAAACCTAATGAATGGGTCTTCATAAAACTGGAAATGTTTAGTATAGCAAAAGACACCATTATTCAAATGAAATGGCAGCCCACAGGATGGGAAAAGATTTTTACCAACTACACATCCTATACAGGGCTAATATTCAAAATATATACAGAGCTCAAAGTACTAGATTTCTAGAAAACAAGCAACATAATTAAAAAATGGTATATGGATTTAAACAGAGAATTCTCAAAAGAGGAATCTCAAATGAATGAAAAACACTTAAAGAAATGTTCAACATCCTTAGCCATCAGGGAAATGCAAATCAAAGCTACTTGACGCAAATCAATACTACTTGATAAAAGTCATACACCTGTCAGAATGGTAAATATAAACAAAATAAAAGGTGATAGCTCATGCTGGCAAGGATGTGGAATAAGGGGAACACTCATCCATTGTTGGTAGGACTGTAAACTTGCACAGCCACTATGGAAATCAGAGTGGTGTTTCCTCAGGAAGATGGGAATCAATCTACCTCAAGATCTAGTTATACCATTTTTGGGCATGTACCCAAAGGATGGTTTTTCATACCTCAGAGAAATATGATCAACCATGTTCATTGCTGCTCTCTCTATTCATAATAGAACTTAACAGCCATAAGTTGGAAACAGTATAGATATCTATCAACAAATGGATGGATAAAGAGAATGTGCTACATTTACACAATGACTATTGCCATTAAGATGTTATGAAATATAAGCTGTTAAAATATAAAATCATAAAATTTGCAGGCAAATGGATAAAACTAGACAAAAATCATGTTGAGTAAGTTAACCCAGAACCAGAAATACAAATATGGTATGTATTTACTTTTATGTGGACATTATTAGCTCCTCAGTGAAACATAAGCAAGCTATAATCCATAGACACACAGATGGTGGGTATAAAGAAAGGTACTGGAGGAGAAAGAGATCTTCAGGAAAGTGAAAGAGAATAGATGATTATTGGTGAAAGGAGAGAGGGAGACTGGAACAGGAGGGAAAGTAGAGAATGGGAGAGAAGAGGGAGATGATGGAGGAACTATGGGGAGAGACAGCTCCACTCATCTTGAAATGGCTTCTGCACATCCTGAAATAGTACTCTGGCCCAGGGTTCGTTCTGCAACTTGAAGAGACACTGGGCACCCTCCTGATTCTCTTCGGCCAATTAATTCATGGAAGAAATGGTCTACACCCTACAGAGTCATGTCATCTTGATCAAAATCGTAGCTAAGGTGTAGGGAGGATCACAGGTGCAAGTGGACCTGGCAGTTCACAGCAGCCTTCTAATTCTGAGGAATCTGAGAGGTCATGGCTGATTCGGAGAATGGAGCTAACTGAAAAGAGTCGGTGTTGGCTGCTTCTCGGAGCCGAAGCCAATGAGGAGTTGGTCCTGGAGGCTGCAACTGGAGAGACTAGAAGGTGACTGGATGCTAACAAAGGGGGAGTTCCCAGGACTGTTCTGTCCAAACACTGTTGAAGTAAGACATAGATCCACAGTATCTCCAAGAAGCTCCCTGTTTACATTATTTTTTATTAATACAAGTATTGATGTTAGAAACTTAAAGCACACTCAGGAATTTCTTTGGGATATAAAGCACCAATACTTGGAAACTGGATCATATCACTGAAAAAAAAAAAAAAAAAAAGAAAACACAAGACCATATCAGGTTTGTGTAGACTAGGAAGCACAGAATTATATTATAAAGGTTTCAAGGCAAATTGAACTGAATTGACTGGACTATACAATTGTTTTGGCAAATATTTTACTGCCTATTCAGAATTTTGAATGACTTGACCAAATGGTTGTTTTGGCATTTTCTACTAGCAGAAGACGTAGCTACAATGCTGGTTATGCAGTGGCCTTGTTGGCTTACATTTCTGAAAGGCTTCTTCTTTGTGGCATGCTCCAAATGGAAATGGTTCTTTTTGAAACGCTATATCTTTTAATTCTTTGAAAGTTTGCACATTTATTCAATATGCAATGATGACATTCATTCTCTCTTATCTTTTTCCAGCCCCTCATGTCCAACCCCTCCTCTCTCTTTCTTTTTTACAAGCAGAATACCAAGGACCATCTGAGACTATTGAGTTATAATTTCATGAAAAGTACATAATCATGGGTTTAAGGTTATTTACTGGAATATTTGAAATTAACCATTGTCTGCACCATTGAAGAAAGATGACACCTTCCCCCAGCAGTCATTAATTGATAATAGCTCGGTGTGAATCCTCAGTTCCTTGATGGGATGTTGATGTGTTCAGTTTTGTCAGGCTTAACCAAATAGATACAGTGAGTTCAGGATTGCAATGGCTATGTCATGTCCCAAAAACCATCACCATTGCTCCCCATGTTCTGGCTCTCACTTTCTTTCCACTCTTCTTCTATGCTGTTCCCTGACCCTTGGACAGGGAATATTGATGTCCCAGTTAGCAGCCAGCACACCATCATCACTCATTCTCAGCACATGGACTGTTGATCTCAGCATAACTTCTAATCTAGGCAGTCCTCAACTCCACATCTGCCTGGATCCTCCCTGGGTGTTTTACCATGCAGAAAGTGGTGCAATTTTCCTTAAATTGCCCAGACTCCTGTAAGCAACTGTCATATGACCATTGGTTCAACAGTCCTGAGTTGCTCCATCAATGTGTGATTGTGGTCTCTCTTTTAAAAATTACTTTAATATTATTTTTTTATAGTCCAGTAGTTAGATCCTCCAGTATGCCCTCCCAAGTTCCTAATCCCATCCCTCCTCCCCCTGTCTTCAAGAGGATGTACCCCAGCCCCACCAGACCTCCCTACTCCCTGGGGTCTCAGGTCTCTAGAGGGTAGGACACTTCTTCTCCACTAAGGTCAGACCAGGCAGTTCTCTGCTATATATGTGTTGGGGGCCTTGCGTATGCTGCCAGGTTTGTGGCTCAGTGTCTGAGAGATCTCATAGGTCTGGGTTAGTTGAGACTTCTGGTCTTCCTATGGGGTTACCCTGCTTCTTAGCCTCTTCCAGCCTTTCCATAATTCAACCACAGGGGTCCCCAGCTTTAGTCCAATGGTTGGGTGTTTGTGTCTGTCTCAGTCAGCTGCTTGTTGGGCCTCTTGGAGGACGCTCCAAGTTCTGAAACTCTTACTGCGTGATTGTTTTCTTTATTTGAGGTCAATAGAAACAGATTACCCTGGGAAAGTACTATATAGCTCTTACATACAAACAAATTTATGAAACCATGGTTCTGTTTCATAAGTCTGTCTTTTGAGGCAGTATTGAACTTTAGATTCTGTCAAATATATTTTTGGCATTTATTGAAAATGTATTGTATAGTTCTCCTTTTACTTGTTAATATCTTTAATTTATTAAAATTTTCTACTACTGTTAAGTCATCAGAATTATTAAGGACTCCCTTACTTGAACACTAGGGATGAATGTTTTGAAATAGTATTGACTAATATTATACCTCATTTCAACCATACTAAATTACTTTTCAAAATATATCTCTCCATATATTCCACATTTTTCTTTAATAAATATAATACAATGTTGATTTAGCTATATTATGTTTCATTCCCCAATAAAATACATTGTGAATTGTAATTAAAATAAGTATCATGCCATTAGTTAAACTCAAACCTTCCTAAAAATGAATAGCCTGACTTTAATAAGAAGAAATTATTTTTTCTATTTTTCTGTCACATATAACTTCAAATTAAATGTGTATCTTTTAAGGTTATTGTTTCTAAAATAAAATGGACCAATGTAATAATGGAGAGTTTCCTAAATGCAAAAGTATCTTTTTAGCCCATATTGTGATAGAAACATCCCCATTTCAAAATTTCTATAGATGTATCATACATCAATAAAATGATTAGCAGACTCCCAGAAACTCCACTGTGGAATGTTATCAGGGATGATCTTTGACCCCAAGATGTACAAGAGGAACAGGGTTCTTGATAAAAGGCAGAGTGTGCCTGCATTCTAAGTTATTTGTGTGAGGAAATGAATCTGATCTACTCTGATAGCCTGTGGTGTCTAGTGGGGCTACTGCTGTCCCATTACAAGCTAAACTTATTTTAACTCTTTTTATGTATGTGTAAGGCTATAGTTTACGAAGCTCCTACAGTTACAAATTTCCATATGACTTCCCTGAACATCTTTACTGATGTTTATCCTGACCAATTTCCCTTTTCTACCCTGTCCTCCCATCTCCCATGACAATTTAGCTGATCTACTCTCCAACAACTTGGAGGAATGGTATCCCCATAAATGTTTCTTATTTAAGTGCTACTATAACTTAAGAGTTATGTTAGGCTCACTGTCTCCTTCCTCAGTCATCCTTTCCATCAGTTGCTTCCTAGGCAGTATTGACGATTTTCCTGTATTGAACAGGACCTCAACTGAATTGAGATAGATTAGTATTTTGAACTCTGTAAGTCAGATCTACTCTGATCTTAACATCAGCTGTTTCCAATAACTGCAACTCTTTGCCTTCTCCACCCCTTTTTACTGTCCAGCTACAGGGACATCACAGTAAACTGGATTGCCATATATTATTTAGTTGCAGGCAATTTTCAAATAAGCAAACATAGAGAAATACAAAAAAGAATTGATGCTTTTTCTTTGTTGTGATTAAATAGCTGTCAGGGATCTATTAATAGAGTGTAAGAAAATAAAGTACAGGAGTGGAACATGAATATTAAAACTTTACCTAAGGACTATCGTGAAAAAACTGAACACCAGCTGAATTGCGAGAAAGTATTGCTGACTGTAAGCCAGTTAACTTGCATTCGCCTGAGTAAACTACTGATAAGCCATACAGCTCTTAGGAGGGAATGCCTGCAACAACTGAACTGGCTCTATAGGAGGTAGAATGCTGAGATCCTTGGTGTCTGGTGAGTGTCCAGTTGTGGTTAAGCCAGGCACACACATGTGTGTTTGCTTCTGTGAGTATTTTATATGTAATGTAATTATTTATAAATATTATTCTTGCCTCTTTACAAAAAAGATGATTACATACATCTTTTTTTGTAAAAAGCCAATTTAATATTGCTACTTAAACAAGATTTTTTAATTGTCACCAATAGATTCCTGCTTTCATGGTTGGGATACAATATTAGTTTTGTGGATGAGATTTCAGAACTCTAAGTATACACTGGAAAAATTTCAGTTGTTAGTCAGTAGGAGAGTGGCTGATCTATCTAAATCAGTATAGGGGAAGGTGTTCTTCATGGTTCCCAGAGCTTTGCAATAGAGTTGTTTTCTATTGGCTCAGAGTGGTGGTTGACCTTAATAATGCCTTGGTTCAACTTCCTTCCTTATACCACTCTCTAGATTTCCTGTGATCAGGAACAAGTTTTTTATGCTCAAACTCTTTTTTGTGGGATTGCTTTTAGAAAAGCAAAATACAGCCTTAGATATATGTGTTTGAAATACATTGGCAGAAAATAAATTAGAAAGCCACAGATGTAAAGGACAATCCCTCAGTGGGGGAGACTGAGTAAGGAATGAAGACATGAAGACCAGTCCTAGGAGAACAGGAATAAGGGGGAGTGTCCAAAGGTGCTGAGAAATGATAGGTGGAGAATCAGAGGGGCAGTTTCAAGGGAGAGCTTTAAAAGAAAATGGGCATGATCAAACATTAATAAAATAAATATGGCAGAAATAAAGAGTTAGAAAACTTAAGTTGGAGGATGAAGTGTCAATCACATAGTGTTGCAGAGGCCAAGACGTGTGATGCATTTTGCAAGGCTATGGATATGAGTGCTCATAGAAATAACAAGTTCTTATCTGCTATTTTAGTAATTCTCTATATAGGAAAAATAATTATTTGATTTGTCTCTCTTTAGTTTCATCTTAACATTGAACAAAATAAAGAGTATCAGCTGGGATAAAACTCAAAGTAAATTTTATATTTCCTATTAGGCTACTCTGTCATTTTGAATACCAAACTGTATGAGCATAGAACCTGAAGAGAATATTTGTTCTATTTAACTCTCTTTCTCTGGTTATCAAATTGAATTTTAATAGGATTCCAAACTACAAAAACCCCACAAGTTCTCATACTCTTCTCATTCTCATAGACTCATTTTCTACATAGTATTATAATTTCTAATATGTTGTTGTATTCAAAGTGCTAATTCTGCCAGTCCCATTAAAGAATAGAGTGTTAAGTTTGAGATTCATTTTGTCCATCTTAAAATGACATCTGATCCACGTAACAACAGCGGATGCTCCTGCAACCTGAAGTAAATACTAATTATGGTCACTATTAGAACGGAATCATACTAAATACGCAGTAACTGCAGGCCTCTTGGTTTCAGGGTTTTCCAAGCAATCCAAATTTCTGGTTGTTCCCACATCCCTTTCTGTTGCAGAAACTAAAATACATTGAGAAAAATCACTGTAGAAATAATTGAATTTTGGAATTTTATCCAACCTGAGGCTTAATGTGGCTAATGTGATCATGGGTGAAGAAATTATTGAAAGTTAAAATTTGAATGCAATGTTAAACTTTGAAACTGTTAGTAATGCTGAAATATATTTCTGTATTCAGGTTAGAAACAATTGACCTTTCCTTTGATTATGGTCCCTGCTAGTGAAATATACATCTGAGGAGAGTATGATAGTAGGCTCTTACTGGAAGGTGTTATAACAACTCCAAAAAGTTTGCATAGTAAGTTGTCTCTCAGTCATTCTGACATTTTAATGACTTAAGACCTGTATTTTAAAGTGTTTGTAATATGTAGAGTTGTATTTTTAACCACTTTGTGGAATAAACCATTTCTGAGTTTAGTAAAATAACTGAACATTATAAAAAATTTTTTCTCTCATATGGTGTGTGTGTGTGCATGCTTGTGTGTGCATATATATGTATGTGGCATGATTCTCTAACTTATGTCAAGTTGGCACACAAAACAATCCACTATAGATGGATAGATAGATAGATTACTATTATAATACAATGAATATATAAAACTCCTACAGCTGAACTTAATTTTTGATCAGCTAATTCACAGAGGTAATATGCCTTTGCTCACCTCTGCTAGACCCACATTTGCTCTGTCATGACTGTGGCATGGCAGGGGAATAGTGGATGGTGGAGTTTATTTCTCCGATCTGCAGGGAAGCTGAATACCAATAACTTAACAATCTCAATGAAATAATACTAACTTTACATTCTAAACAATCATAGCCTATATTTATCCACTTGCCAATTGTGGGCTTAGAAATCACTGTTTATGTTGGTAATTTGCTATATAATAACTTTCAAGTTACACATTTGAACTGAAATATGAAAGGAATTAAAATTATTTGTTCCATGCATTTTGGTAAATAAAAATTGCACTTTTTAAAAGCTTGAGAAAACTTCAAGAAATGGAATTGCTGGTCACATTTAGAATTTTTGTTTATGAACAAAGTCTGCAGTATATATTCAAATTTTAAGTCAGAAAAATCTTTCAAATCATTCTTCAATGAGCTATGAAGAGCAATTACCATGTTTTGACAGACATTATCATTTTAACTACCACATCAGTATCTTTTCCAAAATATTGTCTAGTAGCAGCTAAAATAACATTTCTCTTATTATTCAGGTATTTAAAGGGTTCCTTTCATAATTCTTTCTTAAATTTTTTACAACTATCTCACTATTTTATTGATTTATTCTCCAAATAAACTCACTTTCACTTAGATAAGATTGAGTGAGAAGATTTCATGTCATGACTATAAAAAAAGCCATATTCAACTTTTATAAGTAGAAGATTATTGGGAAAAGAAAATCAATTTTATTAATTCTGGTTAAATTCTAATCCTTTACAGAGAATTCATGAAAAAGAACATTCAGTTGGTTGGAGAAAAAACTTTAACTTGTGCTTGCATTAAGAAGAGCTTCTCCTTATTAGATAAAGTTTGCCAGGGGTTGAGAGCCCTCAGATCTCATGGAAGCACCCTTCCCTGCAGCCTGCCTCCAACATTTGGAAATTCATTAAATGCAGTTATAACTCTTTTCATTACCCTACCCACATTTTACAACTTGGTAACTTGTTTTTGTAAGTTTATATAATTTAAATGGCTTGCTATAATTGTAGGCAAAGTAACTATGAATATGAGCATCTATGTCAATGATAATAGTCATGTGAAGAATGTAAATAGATCCTTTCTTGGTCTTTAAAACCAGCCTAGTTCAGAGTGTTGACTGTAGCGTTCTTTTATTTTCTCTGTAATTTTGAAGATTTTTATAGAAAAACATGGGGTTAAAAACTTAGACTACACGTCTACCACCCCCACACAGCTTTGGATTTCTTCCAAAGTCACTGGCTAAGAGAAAACAGAACATACTTTGGGGGATATAATACAGATAGTAAGTTTTCTTCCTATAGATTGTGTCCTCCTAGAGTTCTGTTTCCGGAAAAATCAGAAAACTCCAACTAAGGGTAAAATAATCCTTGCTGGAGCTGACATGTACTGATAAATGGATATTGTATTCACTTCCTCCTCTTTTTTTTCTTTTTTCTTTTCTTTTCTTTTTAATTTATTTTTTACACTCCATATTGCATTCCCTGCCCCCAAATCTACCCTCTGACTGTTCCACATGCCATATCTCCTCACCACCCCACCCTGTCCCCATGTGGATGGCCCCTACTCTTCTCAATATAAGCAATGATTCCCACAATATAATTTGAGTCATTTTGTGAAGACCTAAAAACAAAGATTATAAAATACTGTTCATTAGTTTTAAAGTTGTACATTTCAACTCAAACAACACGAAAGTTTCTAGATTAAAATATGATATCAACACATAACACCCACACAACAGCTTTTTGACAAATAACATCTCAGTGAATTAATTGCAACAATATAAACACAAATTTATGATAAATATTCAAGGTATTATAGGAAGTTATCCTATTTATCCATGTAGCTTTTGCAGCACATCAAAATTAAATTTGTATTTTCTTTATTTAATAACAATTGCTATTCCTTTTAAAAATCACAATGTGCTCTTTCTCACTCCTAGTATATTATACCATCATTGCACTGTATATATGGTTAAAGGTTGCAGACATTTCATGGATTGGCATGCCCAACCCTTACCTCTGAAATTTCTGACAGTAAACCTCCACTTGGACAATGACCCATCGATCGTCTTGTTCAAGGATTGTTCTGTATCTTAAGCTTTGAAGTTCCACAGAGATACTTTTGCTGTAAGGGTGCTGGAATGTTTGGACTTCAGCTGACATGTTTGAAGATAGATCATTTATAAGAAAGAACTAGCCGGGCATGGTGGCGCACGCCCTTAATCCCAGCACTTGGGAGGCAGAGGCAGGTGGATTTCTGAGTTCGAGGCCAGCCTGGTCTACAAAGTGAGTTCCAGGACAGCCAGGACTATACAGAGAAACCCTGTGTAGAAAGAACTAGTATGGTTAGCCCAAAACACAATAGATTTGACAGTCCTTGAGCCATTAACTTCCAGAAAGTTTACCACTAATTGAGAAAGAGGTTCAACAGATTACCTAACTGGAGAGAGAGAGAAAGAGAGAGAGAGAGAGAGAGAGAGAGAGAGGCAGAGAGAAGGGGCAGGGCAGGGTAAGAAGGCAAGGGTGATGGTGGGAGAGAGGTGAAGGGGAAGGAGAGGGAGACAGAGAATTAAAGACTTAGAAAGTGTAACTAAAAATAATTAAGATCTTTGGAATGAGCCCTATTCTTATATCTGGTGTCTTCACCAAAAACTATTAAGAGGCAGAAGTGAAAAAAAATCATGGAAGACACTATAGGAAGACAGTTACCTGATGTCAAGGAGGGTTTAGAAGAGCTAGTCCTTCAGACAATCTCCAGCTGTGGCGAAGCTACCCTGCTACTTATGCTGTTACAGAAGTTCTTAGGATACACAAGAGACTGTACCTAATATTTACCCTCTGAAGAGTTCTGGAGTTTGTCAGACTGACTTTAAAAAGTTATCTTTCTCTCATCTTCATCATCAGCATCAAGTTGCATTTTAGTTGTGCATAAAATCTAGATAAAGTCTAGGATGCTTCAGCCCTACACAAAGAACTACAGACATCTAGGGATGCTGAGGGTGGGCAAATAGTTTTTGCCAGGGAACAGTGTATCAATTGATTATCCAGTACCAATGGTCATCCCTGAAAACATACACACATGTAATTTATGCATTCTGAGAATGTTGTGCTTATGTATTTATTATTTGCATGTGTGCCTATATGCCTAGCAAAATTACTGAAATTACTGAATTAATGAAATCGAGGCCATGATTTTGAAAGAGTGCAAGGAGGAATATATGAGAGGGCTTGGAGGAAGGAAAGGGAAGCAGAAATGGTGTAATTATAATTCCAAGAAACAAAAGAAATAACTTTAAAAACTCTGTGAAGCCATCTGTATGTTTTTACTTTATGTATTATTCTTATTTAAGTCTTTGTTTTATAACTTAGCTTTCCTGTACTAGTTCTGAAATATTTGTACATTGAAGAGTTTAATTATGATGTCTTTATTTTGTTTACCTTTCCTTCCTATACTAGCAATGTCCCGAAGTTCTTGAAATAGGTATACTAATGGATTTCTTATCTTCTTATCCATTTCTAAAAGTTTGTTTTTAAAAATATGTTTATTTTTATTTTATGCATATGAGCATTTTATTTGCATCTGTGCATCATGTATGTGCAATGCCTGAAGAATCCAGAAGGTGTTCTCCTGAGTAACTGAAGTTTACTCAATTGTGTGTTGCTGCGTGAGTGCTGGGAATTGAACCTGACCCCTCTGGAAGAATGACCAATTCTCTTAAATACTCAGTCCTTTGTAAAGCCCCCTAAAAGCTCACAAAAAAACAAACAACCCATGCCCCCCCCCAAAAAAAACCACTGTAGTGATCAGTAAATATTGTTCCTGTTGAAGTTTAGAAAGTGTCTTGAAGTCACAGTGCTACAAGCAGAAAGGAGCCTACTAGGAACTGTAGCTGCCTGCTCAGACATCAAAGTTGAACAAGATCTGTTGCCAGAACATAACATAACCTGTTGGCAAACTCTGGAGGATAAACTGGACTTACTTGAGCATTTACCACTATTTTAACTAGAAGAGTTTGAAAACCATTATTTTTCTTTCCTCACTAAAGGAAAAATCTTTGATGTGACTTTCAAATTCTAATACTGTGAGTGCTTCAAGACATATGGAGTGTCTCTAGTGAATCTGCTGTTTGAAAGACTGGCCAAATATAATATAGGACACCATTGTCTTACACACACACACACACACACACACACACACACACACACACACACACACACACACCAACAAAAATCAACCTGTTGGTACGGTAAAATGATGTCTTTGTCAAAAAAGGTGTCACTGGCTCTAAAATGGGAGAAATATTATTTTTTAAAACTTTAATATTATGGATTTCTCTCTTTGAGTCAGAAAATAGATGTAAATTTCAAATTAACTTGATTGCTTGATATTTTTTGTTTGTTTGTTTGTTTTTGTTTTTGAGACAGGGTTTCTCTGTATAGCCCTGGCTGTCCTGGAACTCACTTTGTAGACCAGGCTGGCCTCGAACTCAGAAATCCGCCTGCCTCTGCCTCCCGAGTGCTGGGATTAGATTGCTTGATATTTTAAAGTCTTCCCTCAGAAACTCATTTGGAAGCAGTAACTACACAAATGTGCATCAAAGCTGGTTTTGTCCATTTCTAAGCCTTTAAGAAATATACTAAACCTGTCATAGATAAGACTTTTCTACAAGACTTTAAAATAAATTTCTAGACAGTTTTTCTATAATCATATAGTTATATTTTCTTTTTTATTTCTTTTTCTAATTTTTTATTATGTATTTTCTTCATTTACATTTCAAATGCTATCCTGAAAGTCCCTTATACCCTTACACCACCCCGCTCCCCTACTCACCCACTCCCACTTCTTGGCTCTGGTGTTCCCCTCTATTGGGGCATATAAAGTTTGCAAGAAAAAGGGCCTCTCTTCCCAATGATGGCTGACTAGGCCATCTTCTGCTACATATGCAGCTAGAGACACGAGCTCTGGGGTTACTGGTTAGTTCATATTTTTGTTCCACCTGTAGGGTTGCAGACCCCTTCAGCTCCTTGGGTACTTTCTCTAGCTTCTCCATTGGGGGCTCTGTGTTCCATCCAATAGCTGACTGTGAGCATCCACTTCTGTGTCTGCCAGGCACTGGCATAGCCTCACAAGAGACAGCTATATCAGTTATATTTTCATTACATGCCTTTTTTTAAAAAAAATCCAAGTTTATTAAAAATGCTATTTTTTTTTGTTTGGTTTTTTTGTTTGTTTGTTTTTTTGAGACAGAGTTTCTCTGTATAGCTCTGGCTGTCCTGGAACTCACTTTGTAGACCAGGCTGGCCTAGAACTTAGAAATCCACCTGCCTCTGCCTCCCGAGTGCTGGGATTACAGGCGTGCGCCCCCATGCTCTGCTTGAAAATGCTATATTGATGGGCAGTGGTGGCACACGCCTTTAATCCCAGCACTCGGGAGGCAGCTACAGGCAGATTTCTGAGTTCAAAGGCATCCTGGTCTACAAAGTAAGTTCCAGGACAGCCAGGGCTATACAGAGAAACTCTGTCTCAAACACACACACACACACACACACACACACACACACACACACACACACACACACAAGCTATATTATTGAAATGTGAGTTAAAGAAATACATTTAGGAGCATTTGGCACCATAATTTTCCTAGTTAAAAGATCTCATCCACCAACTGTGGATTTTATTTTCCTTATGCCTCTCAATCTCAAGATAATTATTCTTATCTTATTTTGTTGCATAGCAGTGTTTCTGAGTAAGAGTGAACACCTCAATTTTAATGTTAGTTTGTTATCAACATCATACACCCTTCCTCATCAGTTTTATTTTTATCTTGCTGTGCTCAACATTTGGTGTGTGCTTTCATCTTATCAGGTTTCAACATACTGGCCAAGTCTTCTATCAATGGGAGCCTTTCTGTTCTCTAGGCTGGCAGGTTCACTAGACAGCTTTCCTATTGTGTTAATTAAGTCACCAAATTAAATCATAGTCATTTCCTGGGGGAAAGAAGCAATTCAGTTGTATAAGTTCAAAGCTTCTTATGACTTCATAAGTACAGAACAAACTTAGACCATGGTGTTCCATGTAAATAGCCACTACAGATCATATGCCCTTTCCAATTATGGTTTGTACATGAAAGACATGAAGTAAAACTTGATAGCAAGCCATATCAGTCCAACTCATGCCTCTTGACATTGTTACTCAACCAGGAAGTTCACTTTTAATAAGACATTATAAAGAATTTTAATTTGAAACTATTAGGTACTTTATCAAGCATTGGCTCATGGCATTTCATATTTGAATAGTCATTATTTATTAAATTTTTTAGATGTCTAGGTTATGCAAATTATTCTGTAGAGTTGAATTCTTTATTCTGAAAGTCATAAAGTTTGCTAATATTTTCCAATTCTGTCTCAGAGTGTTCTATGTGTCATAACTCTGGTTGGTTTAAATTTAATCAAGAGAAAATGAAAGTAGGTGATTTTTTTTCCTTCAGCCACGCAGCTGATCCACCATCTATCTTAGTCATCATAGGGTTACTCAGGCCACAGCATTAATGATAGCTGTCACAATAACAGTGTGTAGATCATAGGGCAAGAAAAGTATGTAAAAATAAAAATGAAAAACCTTGGTGAACCACAGTATAAAGTAACTGATTGAGTCATTGAAACGCTAGGCCTGCATGGCATTGGTGGGATCAAAGGTTAGTGGAAGTGAGAAGAATAAATGTGGCCATCCCCAAGTAGTTCTTTCTTGTTAAAGGGAGAAAAGATGATAATAGCATTACCAAGCAAGCACACTAGACAATTTTCTTAATTGTAGTGCTGACCCAGCAGTGCATACACAGTGGTCTTGCTGTTGGCACGAAAGCTTTGCCTTTCAAATAACATTACCCCTTCTTGGTATTGTATGTCTTAATTAACGCAATTCCTGGAAGTGCTGCCAACATCAGCATCTTCCTACTTTCATTGGCCTTGCCTCTAAATATTGTCACACCAAAGATAAATTGTCACCATGAATTTGGGGTGGACATATTTTTTTTTTTTTCTTGAACAACCACAAATTGACATGCATAGCTTAGCAACTCAATCCTTGAATTTAAATAATTATGACATGGTTTTATTTGTGGTAGAGTTCAACCTCTCTGTAGGTTGAAAAAATTGCTTTCTGTAAAGGAACACATAATTTATTACTTCCTGAACAATAGAGTTACAGTTATTGACAGAGCACTTGTATTCTGCTAGGTGTTATGTGATTAAGTGGTTATTTAAAGTATGTAGAACATACACAGAATATGATAGCATTTTATTTAAACTCTTGAACATCCATGGAATTTTTCTGTCCACAGAAGTCCTGGAGTTAATTCTCTGGGATAATGAAAGGGAAATACATACAAGCATACACATATAATACATACATATGTACTACATGTGTGTGTGTTTACCTGTTTGTGTGTGTGTGTGTTTGTATACATGTGTGTATACTAGGGAAATGATTATGGTAATTATAAAGCACAAGAATCATTAATGCACCATGTTATGTCTAAGCCAATGCTTGTATTTCTAACTATTCCAGTAGTCTAAAAAGAGTTGGAGAGAATAGTCAAGCATTTTAGGAATTGTTATTGAGAGATCTGTAATTTAGTATAATTCTAAAGTATGTTTTCTGCATATTCTTCTAAACTTTCATGTAAGTATATATTGTACTTTTATAATATGTTCCCTGTGTCCTCTGCTCTCCATTGTCTTACCATCTCCCTTCTCCCATTAGGCCCCTCTGTTCCCCTAGACAAATTTGCTTCTATTTTCATGACAGATATATGTGCATGATTTTATATACCCATATAAAATCTAGCATCCATAAGTGAGAGACAGCATATTTGTCTTTTTGACACTGACTTAATTTGCTTAATGTGATTATCTACAGTTACTACATTTTCCTGAAAATGGCAATTTCATTTTTCTTTCTGGCTGAAAAGAAAATTCCATTGCATGCATGTATATATTATCATTATCCATCCCTTTGTTGCTGGACACAGGTTGGTTCTGTCCCTTAACTTCTGTTAACAGTGCTGTAGTAAACACTGATGTACAAATATCTCTAGTATATGTTGAATTGAATAGCTGGACATACGGTAGATGTGTTTTCAGAGTTTTGAGACATTTGTCTTGGATTTCACAGGGGTAGCACTGTTTTACACCCACCAAAGTATACAGAGAGTTGGCTTTTGTCCACTCATTCAGCCAGCATTTGTTGTACTCACTGTTTTAGTGACTACCATTCTGACTAGGGGAAAATGAAATCTCAATGGAATGTTGGTTTGAATTTCTGTGACAGATAGTGAGGTTGAACTTTTTATGCTGCATTTACTGGTAATGTGTGTACCTCTTTTAAGAACAGGCCATATCATTTGTCTATTATTAATCAGATTTGTTGAGTTCTCATGTTTTTTTATAATTCTTTACGTTTTATAGATATATACCTTCTATTTTTTTTTTTTTTACCATTTTTAGGTTGTCTCAATAACTATTACTTTTTTTTTCTTGAGAGAAGCCTTTTATTTAATAAATTCCATTTGTAGGTTCATGGTTTTCCTGAGTGACTGAAGTGCTGTTCCTAAAGTCCTTAGCTAGATGTGAATGTTGAAGTGTTTCTCTATTTTCCCCTCCAACATATTCAGATTCACAGGTTTTAGATCATATAGAAATAATTCTTTTGTAGAGTAGAAGAGATCTATTTTCATCCTTCAACATGTGGATGTCAAAATTTCTTAACACCATTGTTGAAGAGGTTACCTTTTCCCTAGTATATAATTTTGATTTATTTGTAAAAAGAAAATTCATGCCTATAGCTACATGAGTTTTTGTTTGGTCCCTATTCTATTCCATTGATTTAGGTATCTATTTTAATGATGAAACCATAATATTCTCCTTGCTACAACTTTGTTGGATAATTTGAAGTCACATATGATGAAACTTCCAACATTAATTTGCATGCTTAGGATTGCTTTTGCTATCTGAAGTTTTAATGTTTCCATATGCATTTAAAACTTCTGTGAATAGTGTTCTTAAAATTTTTATGAATATTCTATTGAGTGCTATGAAAATAGCTTTCCTATCAAAAACAATCCTTTTACTACATGAATTTTGGTTTTTCAATGTTGTTTTCTTTTTATTTTCAAATTTTTTATTAGATATTTTCTTCATTTACATTTCAAATGCTATCCAAAAAGTCCCCTATACCCTTACCCCACCCTGCTCCCCTACCCATCCACTCCCACTTCTTGGCCCTGATATTCCCCTGTACGGGGGCATATAAAGTTTGCAAGACCAAGGGGCCTCTCTTCCCAATGATGGTGTACTATGCCATCTTCTGCTACATATGCAGCTAGAGACAGACACAAGCTCTGGGGGTATTGGTTTGTTCATATTTTTGTTCCACCTAGGGTTGCAGACCCCTTCCGCTCCTTGGGTACTTTCTCTAGCTTCTTAATTGGGGGCCCTGTGTTCCATCCAATAGCTGACTGTGAGCATCCACTTCTATGTCTGCCAGGCACTGGCATATCCTCACAAGAGACAGCTATATCAGGGTCCTTTCAGCAAAGTCTTGCTGGCATATGCAATAGTGTCTGAATTTGGTGGCTGATTATGGGATGGATCCCTGGGTTGGGAAGTCTCTGGATGGTCCATCCTTTTGTCTCAGCTCCAAACTTTGTCTCTGTAACGCCTTCCATGGGTATTTTGTTCGCTCTTCTAAGGAGGAATGAAGTATGCATGCATTGGTCTTACTTCCTCTTGCTTTTCTTGTGTTTTGCAAATTGTATCTTGGGTATTCTAAGTTTCTGGGCTTATATCCACTTAGCAGTGAGTGCATATCAAGTGACTTCTTTTGTGATTGGGTTACCTCACTCAGGATAATATCTTCCAGATCCATCCGTTTGCCTAAGAATTTCATAAATTCATTGGTTTTAATAGCTGAGTAGTACACCATTGTGTAAATGTACCATATTTTCTGTATCCATTCCTCTGATGAGGGACACCAGGTTTTTTTCCAGCTTCTGGCTATTATAAATCAAGCTGCTATGAACATAGTGGAAAATGTGTCATTATTACCAGTTGGAACATTTTCTGGATATATGCCCAGGAGAGGAATTGCTGGATCTTCCCATAGTAGTATGTCAAATTTTCTGAGAAACAGCCAGACTGATTTCCAGAGTGGTTGTACAAGCTTACAATCCAAACAATAATGGAAGAGTGTTCCTCTTTCTCCAAATCCTAGCCAGCATCTGATGTCACCTGAATTTTTGACCTTAGCCATTCTGACAGGCATGAGGTGGAATCTCAGGGTGGTTTTGATGTACATATTCCTGATGATTAAGGATCTTGAACATTTTTCTTTTTCAGGTGCTTCTCAGCCCTTCAGTATTCCTCAGTTGAGAAATCTTTGTTTAGCTCTGTACCCCATTTTTCAATGGGGTTATATGATTTTGTGGAGTCTAGCTTCTTGTGCTCTTTGTATATATAGAATATTAGTCCCTTATCAGACCTAGAATTGGTAAAAATTCTTTCCCAATGTGCTGGTGGCCTTTTTGTCTTATTGACAGTGTCTTTTGCCTTACAGAAGCTTTGCAATCTTATGAAGTCCCATTTGTCAGTTCATAATCTTACAGCACAAGCCATTGCTGTTCTGTTTAGGAATTTTCCCTCTGTGCCCATTTCTTTGAGGCTTTCCCCCACTTTCTCCTCTATAAATTTCAGTGTCTCTGGTTTTATGCGAAGTTCCTTGATCCACTTAGACTTGAGCTTTGTACAGGGAGATAAGAATGGATCAATTTTCATTTTTCTATATGATAAAGGCCAGTTGTGCCAGCAACATTTGTTGAAAACGCTGTCATTTTTCCACTGGATGGTTTTAGCTTCCTTGTCATATATCAAGTGACCATAGGTGTGTGGATTAATTTCTGAGTCTACAATTCTATTGCATTGATCTACCTGTCTGTCCCTGTACCATCACCATGCAGTTTTTATCACAATTGCTCGGTAGTACAGCTGGAGGTCAGGTATGGTGATTCCACCAGAGGTTCTTTTATTATAGAATAGTTTTTGCTATTCTAGGTTTTTTGTTATTCCAGATG
This sequence comes from Mus minutoides, assembly GCA_902729485.2. NCBI lineage: Eukaryota > Metazoa > Chordata > Mammalia > Rodentia > Muridae > Mus > Mus minutoides. Next base: position 26,665 of record LR753597.1, on the reverse strand, counting down.
AATTTGCAAATTGCCCTTTCTAACTCAGTGAAAATTGAGTTGGAATTCTGATGAGGATTGCATTGAATGTGGAGATTGATTTTTAGCAAGATAGCCATTTTGACTATATTAACCCCGCCAGTCTATAAGCATGGGAGATCTGTCCATCTTCTGAGATCTTCAATTTCCTTCTTCAGAGACTTGAAGTTTTTATCATACAGCTATTTCACTTCATTGGTTAGAGTCACACCAAGGTATTTTATATATTTGTGACTATTGTGAAGGGTGTTGTTTCCCTAATTTCTTTCTCATCCTGTTTATCCTTTGTGTAGAGAAAGGCCACTGATTTGTTTAAGTTAATTTTATATCCAGCTACTGCACTGAAGCTGTTTATCAGGTTTAGGAGTTCTCTGGTGGAATTTTTAGGGTCACTTATCATATCATCTGCGAATAGTGATATGTTGATTTCTTCCTTTCCAATTTGTATCCCCTGGATCTCCTTTTGTTGTCGAATTGCTCTGGGTAGGACTTCAAGTACTATATTGAATAGGTAGGGAGAAAGTGGTCAGCCTTGTCTAGTCCCTGATTTTAGTGGGATTGCTTCAAGTTCTCTCCATTTAGTTTGATATTGGCTACTGGATTGCTGCATATTACTTTTATTTTAGGTGTGGGCTCTGAATTCCTGATCTAAGATTTGTATCATGAAGGAGTGTTTGATGTTGTCTGATGATTTCTCAACACCTAACAAGATGATCATGTGGTTTTTGTTTTTGTATTTGTTTATATAGTGGATTATGTTGATGGATTTCTATATATTAAAGTGTCCCTGCATCCCTGGGATGAAACCTACTTGATCATGATGGATGATTCTTTTGATGTGTTCTTGGATTTGGTTTGCAAGAATTTTATAGACATTTTTGCATCAATATTCATAAGGGAAATTGGACTGAAGTTCTCTTTCTTTGTTGGATCTTTGTGTGGTTTATGTATCATAGTAATTGTGGCTTCATAGGATGAATTGAGAAGAATACCTTCTGTTTCTATTTCGTGGAATAGTTTGAGGAGTGTTGGAATTAGGTCTTCTTTGAAGGTCTGAGAGAACTCTGTACTAAATCCATCTGGTTTTGGTCTTTTTTTTGGTTGGGAGACTATTAATGACTGCTTCTATTTCTTTATGGGAAATGGGATTATTTAGATCATTAATTTGATCCTGGTTTAACTTTCGTACCAGGTATTTGTTTAGGAAATTGTCCATTTCCAATTTTGTTGAGTATAGCCTTTTGTATTAGGATCTGATGATGTTTTGTATTTTCTCAAGATCTGTCGTTATGTCCCATGCTGTCTTTTGATTTTGTTAATTAGGATACTGTCCCTGTGCCCTCTAGTTAGTCTGGCTAAGGGTTTCTCTATCTTGTTGATTTTCTCAAAGAACCAGCTCCTGGTTTGGTTGATTCTTTGAATAGTTCTTTTTGTTTCCATTTTGTTGATTCAGCCCTAAGTTTGATTATTTCCTACAGTCTACTCCTCTTAGGTGAATTTGCATCCTTTAGTTCTACAGCTTCTAGGTATGCAGTCAAGCTGCTAGTGTATGCTCTCTCTAGTTTCTTTTTTGTATGCACTCAGAGCTATGAGTTTTTGTCTTAGGACTCCTTTCATTGTGCCATAAGTTTGTTGTGGCTTCATTTTCATTAAACTCTAAAAAGTCTTTAATTTCTTTCTTTATTTCTTCCTTGACCAAGGAATCATTGAGTAGTATTATTCAATTTCCATGTGAATGTTGGCTTTCTATTATTCATGTTGTTACTGAAGATCAGCCTTAGTCTGTGGTGATCTGATAGGATGCATGGGATAATTTCAATAATTTTGTATCTGTTGAGGCCTGTTTTGTGACTGATTATATGGTCAATTTTGGAAGAGGTACCATGAGGTCCTGAGAAGAAGGTATATCCTTTTGTTGAAGGATAAAATGTTCTGTAGATATCTGTTAAATCCATTTGTTTTATAACTTCTGTTAGTTTCACTGTGTCTCTGTTTAGTTTGTTTGCAGGATCTGTCCATTGGTGAGAGTTGGGTTTTGAAGTCTCCCACTTTTATTGTGTGAGGTGTAATGTGTGCTTTGAGCTTTACTAAAATTTCTTTAATGATTGTGGCTGTCCTTGTATTTGGAGCATAGATAATCAGAATTGAGAGTTCATCTTGGTTGATTTTACCTTTGATGGATATAAAGTGCCCCTCCTTGTCTTTTTTGATTACTCTGGGTTGGAAGTCAATTTTATTCGATATTAGAATGGCTACTCTAGCTTGTTTCTTCAGACAGTTTGCTTGGAAAATACTTTTCCATCCCTTCACTCTGAGGTAGTGTCAGTCTTTTTCCCTGAGGTAAGTTTCCTGTAATCAGCAAAATGTTGGGTCCTGTTTGTGTAGCCAGTCTATTAGTCTATGTCTTTTCATTGGGGAATTGAGTCTATTGGTGTTAAGAGTAATTAAAGAAAAGTAATTGTTGTTTCCTCTTATTTTTGTTCTTAAAGTTGGGATTCTGTTCTTGAGGCTATCTTCCTTTAGGTTTGTTGAAGGATTACTTTCTTGCTTGTTCTAGGGTGTAGTTTCCATCTTTGTATTGGTGTTTTCCCTTTATTATCCTTTGAAGGGCTGCATTTGTGGAAAGATATTGTGTGAATTTGGTTTTTATCATGGAATACTTTGGTTTCTCCATCTATGGTAATTGAGAGTTTTGCTGGGTATAATAGCCTGGATTGGCATTTGTGTTCTCTTAGGGTCTGTATAACATCTGTCCAGGATCTTCTGGCTTTCATAGTCTCTGGTGAGAAGTCTGGTGTAATTCTAATAGGCTTGCCCTTATATGTTACTTGACCTTTACTGCTTTTAATATTCTATCTTTATTTAGTGCATTTGTTGTTCTGATTATCTTGTGTCTGGAGGAATTTCTTTTCTGGCCACTCTATTTGGAGTTCTGTATGCTTCTTGTATGTTCATGGGCATCTCTTTCTTTAGGTTAGGGAAGTTTTCTTCTATAATTTTGTTGAAGGTATTTGCTGGCCCTTTAATTTGAAAATCTTCATTCTCATCTATACCTATTATTGATAGGTTTAGTCTTCTCATTGTGTCCTGAATTTCCTGGATGTTTTGAATTAGGATCTTTTTGCATTTTACATTTTCTTTGATTGTTGTGTCCATGTTTTCTATGCAATCTTCTGCATCTGAGATTCTCTCTTCCATCTCTGTATTCTGTTGTTTATGCTCACATCTATGGTTCCTGATTTCTTTCCCAGGGTTTCTATCTCCAGAGTTGTCTCCCTTTGAGTTTTCATTATTGTTTCTACTTCCCTTTTTAGATCTTGGATTCTTTTGTTCAATTCCATTTTGTTTTGGTTGTCTTTTCCTGTAATTCTTTAAGAGATTTTTGTACATTCTCTTTAAGGCCTTCTACCTCATTAGCCATGTTCTGCTGTATTTTTTTAACTAAGTAATTAATTTCCTTCTTAAAATCCTCTTCCATCATCATGAGATACAATTTTAAATCTGAATCTTGCTTTCGGGTGTGTTGGTGTATCCAGGACTCGCTGAGGTGGGAGTTCTGATTTCTGATGAGGGTGAGCTGTCTTGGTTTCCATTAGTAAGATTCTTACATTTGCCTTTTGCCATCTGGTAATCTCTGGTGTTAGTTGTTATTGCTTTCTCTGGCTGGAGCTTGTTCCTCCTGTAATCCTGTTACCCTTTGTCAGCAGTCCTGGGAGTCCAACTCTCTCCTGATTCCCAGTGGTCAGAGTGCTTTCTGCAGGCAAGCTCTCCTCTTGCAGGGCATGTGCACAGAGGTCTGGCACGCAGATTTGCCTCTTAGCTGAAGATAAAGGCCTGAAATGGGATGTCTTAGTCATGGGTTCTATCCCTGCACAAACATCATGACTAAGAAGCAGTTGGGGAGGAAAGGGTTTATTCAGCTTACATTTCTACATTGATGTTCATCACTGAAAGAAGTCAGGACTGGAACTCAAGCAGGTCAGGGAACAGGAGCTGATGCAGAAGCCATGGAGGGATATTCTTTACTGGCTTGCTTGCTCTGGCTTGCTCAGCCTGCTCTCTTATAGAAGCCAAGACTACCAGCTCAGAGATGGTCCCACCCACAAGGGGCCTCTCACCCTTGATCAGTAATTGAGAAAATGCCCCACAGCTGGATCTCATGGAGGCACTTCCCCAACTGAAGCTTCTTTCTCTGTGATAACTCCAGCCTATGTCAGGTTGACACACAAAACTAGCCAGTACATGGGGCCTGTCCCAGAAGCTGTGTTGGTTCTGCATCCCATGGTCTCCAAGGGATCCAGGATACAAGATGGCTCTCTCACCTGCTCAGGTGGTCAGAGCCCTTCCAGGCAGGCGGCCACCTCTCCTCTGGAGGGGAAGGTGTGGGAATGTCTAGAGCTAAGATCTGCTTCCTGGCTGGAGGTGAAGGCCCCAAATGGGGCCTGTCCCAGAAGGTGTGTCGATTCTACTGCCCAGGCGCTCACCTGTGCTGACTGGTCTCTGAGGGACCTGTGATACAAGATGGCTCTCTTACCTGCTCACGTGGTCAGATCCCTCCCATGCTGCCACCTCTCCTCTGGCAGGGAAGGTATGCAGATGTCTGGAGCCTGAAATGGGGCCTGTCCCAGAAGCTGTGTTGCTTTTGCAGCCTGCATGCTCACCTGCATGTGCAGACTGCTCTCTGAAGGACCCAGGATATAAGATGGCTCTCTCACCTGCTCTGGAGGTCAGAGCCCTCCCAGGTGGCCACCTCTCTTCTCTCAATGTTGCTTTCATTTTCATTTGACTAAAAAAATTTTTTTATTTCTTTGTTCCCTGATTTTGTTTACATTCACTAGTTTTCTTTTTGTCAATTTCTAAGTTTATTCTATTGTGTTCCGATAGAATAAAAAAAATGTTTAAAGACTTGATTAGTGTCTTATTATATGATTTATTTTAGAGAATGATCCATTGGCTTTTGAGAAGAATGTGCATTCTGTAATATTTTTTTGAAATGTTCTCTAGATTTATATTGAGTCTTTTTGATCCATGATGCCATTTAACTCAAGTGTTTCTCTGATTACTTTTGTCACGATTACCTGTCTCTTGCTGAGATTGGGCTTCCTAAGTCACCTACTATTATTGCAGTGTCATTGTCTGACTTTACATCTAGTATAACTTATTTTATGAAATGTGGTAGACCTAAGTTTTTTGAATATATGTTTAAGAATTTTAATGTCCTCTTAATGTATTATTTCCTTAATATGAAATGGCATTTCTTTTCCTTCTTGTCTAGATTTGGTTTAAAGTTAATCAATAATTCAAAATTAGATTTTGAATAGTCCAGGATTTTATTTACTTGGAATACCATTTTTCATCCTTTTACCTCTGCTTTTGAAAATAAGAAATCTTTTGGAGGCAACCAAGTCACAGCTTCTTTTTGTTAATCCAATCTACAAATCAGTGTCATTTCATGAAGAATTGAGAACATTAATATTTAGAGTTAAGACTAAAACATTTATTAATTTCTACCATATTTTGCAGTATTCACTGTTTTCTTAACCCTCATTTTTAACTATTGTTTAGCATGATACAGTTTTTCTTGTAGCCTTATTGATATATTTACACTAGTCTTCATAAGAAGGGTTCTTTCAAATAATGTCTATAGATATTATATAATGATAATTAGTTTATTATCTTGTTTTATTATGGAGAGTCTTGTTCTGACACTATAAAAGCAACTTCTACTAGGTATCATAGTTTTGTTTTCTGAATTAAAATACACATTTTCTTCGTTTTTAAATATTTTTAATTGAAATTGATTCTTCTCTCATACAGTATATTCTGACCACAGTTTCTTCTCCCTCCACTCTTTCCAGTTTCCACCCACACCTCTTCTATTCACTGAATTCACTCTCCCTCTGTCTCCAATCAGAAAAGAGCAAATCTCCAAGACAAGACAAACAAAATACAATAATGCAAGGCAAGAGCCCTCACAACAGAGCTTCACAGAGTAACCCAAGAAGAAGAGTCCTAAGAGCAGTCAAAAGAGTCAGTGACATAATCACTCGCATAGGTAGGAACCTTACAAAAACCATGTACCTACAACATATACACAGATGATTTGGTACAGACTCATGCAAGCTCATGCTGGCCATTAGTCTCTGTAAACCTGTATGTGTCCTGTTTGGTTGTTTCAATGGGTCCTATTCTTTTGATGTCCTCTATCCCCTTTGACTCTTAGAAACCTTCTATCCCCCTCTTCTGGGGTATTCCATAGCTCCAAGGAGAAGAACCTAATAGACTTTCTCCACATAATGTTTGACTGTGGTTCTGTATCTGCTCCAACTTGCTGCCAAAACAAGCCTCTCAGATGACGACTGTATAAGGCATGAATTTATAAGTATAACAGAATATCATTAGAAATCAATTCATTGTTGTTTTGGCTTGTTGTTGTTATTTTTTGTTTATTGTCCATTCATGTTTAGGTCTATCCTAGGTCTCTGGGCTACTCAGTCACTGGTTCATAGACATCTAAGCAGTGTCAAGTTTGGCTCCTTCATTGTAGAGTGGGCATAAGCACTAAAGTCAATAATTAATAATTGAGTCCTCATGAAACTAAAAAGGGTGTGTAAAGCAAAGGACACCATCAATTGTACAGATCAGCAGCCTACAGGATGGGAAATATTTTTTTTACTTACTCCATATTTCATAGATGACTAAAATCCAATATATAAGGAACTTAAGAACTAGATATCAAAATTAAATAATCTAATTATATAATCCTCAAAAGACTTCAATCTCAATTTGAGATTGACTGAGAAAGACTTAAAGAAATCTCTAACTTCCTTAGCCATCAGAACAATGCAATTAAAACTACTTTGAGATTCCTTCTTACACCAATCAGAATAGCTAAGGTTACTAAGACAAATGATAGCTCATGCTGGCGAGGATGTGGAACAATAAATAAATAAATAAAGTTTCGCTACTGCTGGTGGGCCTACACACTTGTACAGATTCTATGGAAATCAATATTATGGCTCTTCAGAAAATTGGAACTGATATACTTCAAGACCAAGCTAAACCGTATTTGAAGTGTACATCCAAAAAACACTCCATCCTAACCCAAAGACACCTGCTCAACTATGTTCATAGCAACTTTATTCATAATAGCCAGAAACTGGAAACAACCTAGGTGTCTCTCAACAAAAGAATGGATAAAGAAAATGTGATACATCTACGAAATGGAGTATTACTCTGATTTTTTTTTTTTGACATGAAATTTGCAGGCAAAGGGATGGGACTAGAAAAAAATCATCCTGACTGATATGTTTTCACTTATAAGTGTACATTAGCTGTAAGTAAAAGATACTCATATTATAATCCACAGACCCAGAGAGGCTAAGTAACAAAAAGAGATGAAGTTAGGGACACATGGATCTCCTTGGGAAGGGAACATAGAATAGATTATGTGGGTGGACATTGAACAGGTGATAATGGGGACAGGAGGCATCAGGTATGACGTATAATAAAGGAGAGAGAGTATGGGGAGAGGTGGCTGAAATTGGAGGTAGTTGGAGAGCAGTGTGAAGTTGAAACTTCATGGGAGCACTTAGGGTGCTTCTAGTGAAGACATCTAGAAAAAGGGAATATGAAGTTTGAACTGGTCATCTCTTATAGCCAGCCAAAGCTCCCAATGGTGGAAATGGGTTGCATTCAGTTAAAGTGTTGGCCAAGGGGATCCTGTGAAGATCCCCCAAACACCCCAGGCTGAAGCCAGGGCAGAAGGATGTACACTGAAACTGACAGAAGAGCCTCCCTGCCCAGGACAATATCTGCACAGCTCTTTGAACATGAAGAAGTCAAGCTGGTGCCTGCATGGAGTCTTCACCCATATGTTCTAGTTTCTTTGGTGTGCAAAAGTGTTCTGCAAGCTACTGAAAGAGAAACTTTGACTTCAACCCAGCCACAAATTCTTTATACCAACAATCTAGTTAGCCTGAAAGATGTGTTGTGGCAACGGTGGTACAGAACTTGAGAGAGTGGGCAACAGATACACCCTTTCAAGCTCTCTTAGCTTTTAAAGTTTCTTTTGAGCAGTCTGATATTTTGATGGCCTTGCTTTTGTATCTGATTTGGTCTTTAGCTTTTGCAAGTTTCAAAATGCTTTCTTTGCTGTGTATATTTACCATTATACTTATGACATATATGAGTATTAAGCTATTAATTTTGCCTATTTAATGATCTATATTCCTCCTGTGACTATATGAAATTTTTTTCTATATAGTTAGGAAAGGTTCTTCTCTGATTTTGTTGAAAATAATATCTATACTTTTAGTCTAAAATTCATTTTCTTATTCCTTGCCCACAACAGTATACTTTGATGCATTAGTCAGGGTCACTAGAGGAATAGAAAAGAGAGAGAGAGAGAGAGAGAGAGAGAGAGAGAGGATAATGTGTGTGTGCATGTGTATACAATGTATTAAATAAACTTACACTGAAATAATGACTGCAGCTACTTACAGTTGAGATGCCACAAACCAGCAGTTTCTCAGTTCTTGAGGCTGGGTGTCTTAACATTTGAATTGATCACACAATGACTTACACTGGAAAGGTCAAGAACATAGTAGCTGCTCAGTTTACAAGACTGGGTGCATCAGCTGTCCCAAGTAGATGTAGAAAATCTGAGAGTTTCTGGGAGCTATTGGTCCTTATTCTGTGATTGAAACCTGTAAATGCTGGTCCTATATCAGTGAAAAATCGTCAATAACAAGAACGAATATCAAATCACTGGTTGAAGAAAAACAAGAGTCCAAATAATGGGTTTTTCTTGCCATTTTCCTTTTACTTTGAGCTGCTACTAGAACATGCCACCTCCATTTGGCACTTCCCACATCAGTTAAGGCAATCAGGGCAATTTATCAGTTAGGCTTCCCATTTAGATGATGTGAATTTTGACAAGTTGACATTAAAACCAAACAACACAATTGACATGTTGTCAACTTGAAACATTCCAGAGTTGGTTAAGGTAGTTTGTGGGATTACAAAGATCAGATTGGCCTATGAGAAATTATCTTGACTGATGGAGGGGAGACCAGCCCATGGTAGGCAGCCCCATCCATAGGCAGGTGGATGTAAAATAAAGTTATCTAGACGTGAACCAGGAGCAAGCCTGTAATAGTAATCCTCCATGGTCTCAGATTCTGTTCCTGCTTGTATTCCTACCATATCTTTCTTCAGTGACAGGTTTGTGACTTAGAAGTGTAATCCAAACAAACCCTTTATTTCTCAAGGTGCTTTGTTCATGGTATTTTATTACAGAAAGAGGAAAACATACTAGAACATTTCGATCTTGAAAATGATGTTCACACTTTCATTTTAATCTGTTATTGTCATTGTCTGATCTTCTAGTTCTTCTACATTTATTTTTACTTTTCTCAGACTCCCTTCTCCCCAAAACATTCTGTCAATGACAGTTTCTTAATTCTTTATTTTACTTATTGAATTTTTTATTTCTACTTTTCCTGTTTCTTCTTTCTCCATGACATCTTTTTCTTTACTGACCCCCACATTAATATTCTGTATTTACATCCTTATATTACTTATATTACTTAACTATTTGTGTTTGGGGGGGAATTCACACAGAAGTTTGTTTTCTCTTTGAATTCTTTGAATAAACTCATATTTCGCCTTAAATTCTGTCTAATTTGGCTCAGTTCATTCATATTTGAGGTGATTATTGGTGGATAAGTAATTTTGTGAAGAGTCACATGGTTTTGTTTCTTTTAATGTTTCTTGTGTTTTTTTCACTAGAACTTCTATTTCTGGGGTTATGTCTCTAATATTCTTGAATATGACTATATTCTTTTTTGTTGAAGGATTGTCTATGCTTATGAAAGAGCATGTTGTAAAGGGGTTGAAAAGTTATTGTTTTATTTACCAGTAGCCTGCTATTCAGGGTACTGGACTTAATTCTGAGTACTTCTCTGGTACTGCAAAACAATTACTTTCAGTGTATAAGTCCATTAAGAAAATACAGTAACAGTCACATTAATAGTCAAACCTTTTACAAAGCAACCATTTTAGAAAGCAAACAACATAATGTATATATGTTTGTGTGTATGTGTGTGTACAATGTATTAAATAAGCTTATACTGAAAGAAAAACTGCATCTTTCTTACATCTGAGATGCCAAGATACCAGGAGTTTCTCAATCTGTGAGGCTGGGTGTCTCAGCAATTGAAGTGGCCACACAGATCTTGTATCCCAGGTCTCTCAGAGAACAGTACACTCAAGAAAGCATGTGAACCACAGAAGCAACAGAGCTTCTTGGACAGGGTCCCTTTGGGCCTTCATCTTCAACCAGGAGGCAGAGCTGAGACTCAGACCTCTGTGTACCTTCCCTGCAAGAAAAGACCTTGCCTGCAGAGAGTGCTCTGACCACTGGGACTCAGGAGAGAGTTGGACTCCAAGGAGTGCTGACAGAGGCTAACAGAATCATAGGAGGAAAAGGTTCCAGCCAGAGACAGCTAGAACCTCCCCACTTGTTCACTAATTGAGAAATGCCCCACAGCTGGATCTCATGGAGGCACTTCCCCAACTGAAGCTCCTTTCTCTGTGATAACTCCAGCCTGTGTCAAGTTGACACACAAAACTAGCCAGTATACTAAGGAAGTGAAATATCTGTATGGTAAGAACTTCAAGTCTCTGAAGAAAGAAATTGAAGATCTCAGAAGGTGGAAAGATCTCCCATACTCATGCGTTGGCAGGATTAATATACTCAAAATGGCTATCTTGCTGAAAGCAATCTCCAGATTCAATGCAATCCCCATGAAAATTCTAACTTAATTCTTCACCGAGTTAGAAAGGGCAATTTGCAAATCCATCTGGAATAACAAAAATCCTAGGATAGCAAAAACTATTCTACAATAAAAGAATGTCTGGTAGAATCACCATGCCTGACTTCAAGCTGAACTACAGAGCAACTGTGATAAAAACTGCATGGTACTGGTACAGTGACAGACAGGTAGGTCAATGCAATAGAAATGAAGACCCAGAAAGGAATTCACACACTATAGTCACTTGACCTCGACAAGGGAGCTAAAATCATCCAGTAGAAAAAAGATAGCAATTTCAACAAATGGTGCTGGCTCAACTGGCAGTTATCATGTAGAAGAATGCAAATTGATCATTTCTTATCTCCTTGTACAAACTAAAGTCTAAGTGGATCAAGAAACTCCACATAAAACCAGAGACACTGACATTTGTAGAGGAGAAAGTGGAGAAAAGCCTTAAAGATATGGCATGGGGGAAAAATTCCTGAACAGAATAGCAATTGCTTGTGCAGTAAGATCATGAATTGACAAATTAGACCTCATAAAATTGTAAAGCTTTTGTAAGGCAAAAGACACTGTCAATAAGACAAAAAGTCCACCAACAGATTGGGAAAGGATCTGTACCAACCCTAAATTCAATAAGGGACAAATATCCAATATATACAAAGAACTCAAGAAGCTGGACTCCAGAAAAATCAAATAACCCTATTAAATAACTGGGTACAGAGCTAAACAAAGAATTCTCCACTGAGGAATACTGAATGGCTGAGAAGCACCTAAAAAATGTTCAACTTCCTTAATCATCAGGGAAATGCAAATCAAAACAACGCTGTCATTCTACCTCACAGAAGTCAGAATGGTTAAGATCAAAAATTCAGGTGACAGCAGATGCTGGCTAGGATGTGGAGAAAGAGGAACACTCCTCCATTGCTGGTGGAATTGCAAGTTTGTACAACCACTCTGGACATCAGTCTGGTGGTTCCTCAGAAAATTGGACATACTACTATTGGACAATTCAGCAGTTCCTCTCCTGGGCATATATCCAGAAGATGTTCCAACTTGTAATAAGGACACATGCTCCATTATATTCATATCAGCCTTATTTATAATAACCAGAAGCTGGAAAGAGCCCAGATGTCCCTCAACAGAAGAATGGGTACAGAAAATGTGGTACATTTACACAGTGGAGTACTACTCAGCTATTAAAAACAATGAATTTATGAAATTCTTAGGCAAATGGATAGATCTGGAGGGTATCATCCTGAGTGAGGTAACCCAATCACAAAAGAACTCACATAACATGTACTCACTGATAAGTGGATATTAGCCCAGAAACTTAGATTATCCAAGATACAATTTGCAAAACACATGTAACTCAAAGAAGGAAGACTAAATTGTGGGTACTGAGTTCCTTCTTTGAATGGGGAACAAAATACCCATGGAAGGTGTTACAAAGTCAAAGGTCAGAGCTGTGACAGAAGCAAGGACCATCCAGAGACTGCCCCACTCAGAGATCCATCCCAGAAACAACCACCAAACCTAGACACTATTGCATATGCCAGGAAGATTTTTCTGAAAAGATCCTGATATAGCTGTCTCTTGTGAGGCTATGCTAGTGCCTGGCAAATATTAAAGTGGATGCTCACAGTCATCTATTGGATGGAACACAGGGTCCCCAATGAAGGAGTAAGATAAGGTACTGAAGGAGCTGAAGGGGTCTGCAGCCCTATAGGAGGAACAACAGTATGAACTAATGTACGGAGCCTTGCAGCCGTTCCTTAAAGATGGCGCTGACTGCCTTAGCTTTACTGGCATAAACAACTCTTAATTGGCATTAGGCTGTGTCAGCTGTGGTCTGATCTTACGCCTGAGACTAGCTGGCATATGAGCAGGAGCCACATGGCATTCGGCGGTTGACTAGGACAGGGTTTAATTGGCTGCTCCCGGTGGGGTTCAGGCCCCCAATCTGCCATTTTGCCTTTTCATGTATCCTGAGTAAACCGTCTTGAGAAGGAACCTGGTTGTCCTGTGTCTTATTCCCGCTGGTCGGGGTAGACGCTGGACAAACTAACCAGTACCCTTCAGAGCTGTGTCTCTAGTTGCATATGTAGCAGACAATGGAATAGTTGGCCATCAATGGGAGGAGAGGCCCTTGTTCTTGTGAAGATTATATGCCCCAGTACAGAGGAATGCCAGGAACAGGAAGCAGAAGTGGGTGGGTTGGGGAGCAGGGCAAAGGGAAGGTATAGGGGACTTTCAGAGAGGAAACTAGGAAATGGGATACCATTTGAAATGTAAATGAAGAAAATATCTAATAAAAAACTTAACATAAAAAAAAAAAGAAGTGGTCAGACCATGGCTTACACTGAAAAAGCATTGTAGCTCCTCATTTTACAAGATTGGGTACCTCAGCATTGTTAAACCAATGCAGAAAAGCTGAGGGTTTCTGGAAGTCACTGGTAAGTGTATAATACTGGGTACACTGAGATATTAATAATTATGGGTATACGTGGATATGAAAGAAAACATTTTAAGACCTGAAATTAATTCCATATTCATAACCAAGCTTACAGGAGGAACCTTTACATTGATTTCTAAAGTGGCTGCATCAGTTTGCCTCGTATCAGAAGTAAATAATTGTTTCCCTTTCCCACATCCCTGACATCATTTATCATCATTTTTTTTGGAATCTTAGCCCTTGTGAGTGGGCTAAAATAAAATCTCAAAGTAGTTTTACTTTGCATTTTCATGATGGCTTATGGTATAGAACATTTAAAATGATGTTTCTCGGACATTTGTATTTGAGAACCATCTGTTTAGTTCCACGTTCTCCTTTTAGCTGGTTTATTTTCTTGATGTTTAAGTTTTTGGATTTTTGTATAGTGTATACATTCACACTTTGCCAGATGTGTAGCTGGTGAAGATCTTTTTCTGATTGTGTAGGTTGCATCTTCACTTGATTAATGGCATCCTTTGATGTACAGAAACCTGTCGGCTTCACAAGATTCCAATTTTCAATAAATGTTCTTAATGCCCATGCTATTGAGAGCCTATACAGAAAATCTTGTCTTGTGTGAATAAATTCAACTCTACTTCATAATTTCTAATTTCTCCTTTATTGGGGTCAGGTTATCAGGTCTTACATTGAGATCCTTGATCTTTTGAAATGTTTTTGTTACTGCATAAGCTTCCTAAAATATAAACATATTTACATACAAAAAGGGTTTAAATGAAGTTACTATATAATGGAGCAATTCATCTACTAGCTGTCACAAGCTCACAAGTAGAAACACAAATGTTAGAAATTGATCACCATTGGAGGTCCCAAGGCTTCCAATTTTACTGAGGCTATGGAGCACTCACAAAAAGGAATGTCTCATGACTGACCTCTGAAAGACCCAACAAGCAGCTGAGTCAGATGCAGATATTAGCATCCAACCAAAGGACAGCTGACCCCTGTTGTTGAATTAGGGAAGGCTAAAAGAAGCTGAGGAGAAGGGCGATACTATAGGAGGACCAGCAGTCTTAATTAATCTGGATCTTTCAAAGACTGGACCACCAAACAGACAGCATATATCAGCTGATATGAGCCCCCCAACACACATACAGTAGAAGACTTCCAGGTCTGTGTTCATTCACAAATGATGCACCTAACCCTCAAGAGACTGGAGGCTCCAGGGAGTTTAGCGGTCAGGTGTGGTAGGGTGTGGGGGCATCCACATGGAGAGGGGATGGGGTGGGGAGGAGATGTGGAATGTGAAGCAGTCTAGGGTGGATAGGGAGGGGTGGGGAATACGGAGTATAAAAAATGAATTAAGAGGAACAACAATATGAACTAACCAGAACCCTCAGAACTCGTCTCTAGCTCTATATGTAGCAGAGGATGGCCTGGTCGGCCATCACTGGGAGGAGAGGCCCCTTGGTATTGCAATCTTTATATGCCCCAATACAGGAGAATGCCAGGGCCAAGAAGTGGGAGTGGGTGGGCAGGGGAACAGGGCGGTGGGAGGGGGGAGGGGACTTTCGGGATAGCATTTGAAATGTAAATTAAGAAAATACCTAATAAAAAATTGAAAAAAAAAAGAATTACAAATAAAATTAATTAAAAAAAGAAATTGGCCACTTTTTTTTGAAGTTATTAACCAGTAAGATCCCATAGATCTCTAAATGTTCACAGTCATGCCAGTGTTCATAGTTGCTCTCAAGACTCTGGTAAGAGCCTGTCATTGGAGACACCATATACCTCAGTCATAGAATGAGGTGAAGTGAGCTTTTGAACTGGAAGTGTCACCTTAGTGTTGCCTTTCTGGATGTCTCTCATAGTGGAAGAAGGTGCTATCCACACTACTGGAGGAGAAAAATGATCATTCAACTTACTAGGCACAGATTTACCTTATAACATATGAACCAAAGCCCCTGGAGACACAACTGTGACTGATAAACCACTTTTTTCTGGACTGTCCTAAATTGATGCTCCTAACATTCATCCTGTCATCTTAATTGAAAAGAAAGGAGTTTGCCAATCAGAAATACCAGAAAGTAGTTCTTGGATTGTTTCAACCTTTCTTTCTAAACCAGCTTATCATATCCAGGTAGAGAATGGTAGCTCTAGTCCATTGTTCTAGGATCTCCCCACCCCCAGTACAATGTGAGCCTGGATGGCTTCACAGCCCTTCATCACTGACTGAGCAGAAAGGATCACAGTGGCTAATGGAAACACACTGCAGCTCTCTCTAATTTGTTTAGTTAAACTGTATTAGTCATGCTGAAAGTTTTATTATCAGAGTCAAATACAGGAAGCTGGAGCAGACGTGCTCTATTTTTAAAAATTAAAGCATTTTTAAAAATAAGCTTGGCTTATTGATTAGCTAATTTTCTAATCCTCAGCATTACTGTAAATTCTGTTTCCGCCTAGGGGCCATATTGCTTCAAATAAGATTAACACACACACACATACACACACACCCCCCTATGTTAGTCTTTTGCTTTAAAATCACCTTTGCTAAGATATTACTGAATTTATTCAGAGATCTATGTAGTCCTGGGTTCCTACAGAACCTTGCTATGATTTTATTCATGAGCAGAAAGCAAACAGCTGTGTTCATAAATATCATTTTTGTATATAGTCTAAACAAAAAGTAGGGGAACAACTATTCTTCAGTTCTGTAGCAGTCCCTCATCTGCCCAGCTTCTTGCTCCATGCAGCCTTGAGGGGGACAGGGACCTTAAGAGTTTCTTTTCTCCATGCTACCATGTGTTGGTTAGTTTATAGCACAACTTTCTCAGAATGCAGTGAGGGTTACTTGGTGACTCACATTTTTTTGTTATTTGAAATATACTAGTGAGTTAGATTCCTTTATGTCAGAGGGGCTTCTGATGGCAATACATGCAGTTTTATGGGGATTCTTACGCATAAGTCCAGGACATAGATGACTTAAAGCCCTTCAAAGAGTGTTACCAGTTAATGATCTAACTTGGAGCCTGCTTTCTAAATGACAGTATTTGGTCATAGATTCCATATCATGCTGTTGACAAGTGCAGTTTTTCATGCCGTATGGAGTGTTCATGTTGTAAGCCCCATACTCTACTGCATCATAGTGAGGAATAAGCAAGCAGTTTCTTCTTACCTTACATTTAAAAATAAAATACCTTACTACTGGTCCTGAATTAATCCTTTCCTCAAAATAAAGCTTTTATGAGCTATTGGGTGGGTCAAATTTTCTCATATTACAACAGCAGAGAGAAAGACTATCTCAGATAAACTGTCCCACAGGTAAATGCTTTAGGCTCAATGAATTCAGTATATGATAAACAGTAAAGAAAATGGTGGAACGGGTTCTATCCCCTTATCTGAGACTTAACAAAGTCATTACATTTGAAAGCAATAATTTTATCTTTACTTCTGGAAATTATTTGGGATAAAGCAAATCTAGTAGATGCCATATTGCCAAGTTAATTGCATGGCATTTGAAAATGAATCAAATAGTGTAACATCAGCTCCTTCTCTTCCTGAGAAAAGACCAAAGAATAACACCTAAACCAAATGTCCCAGGAACAGTTCTCACATCATTCCTATGTGCTAATTCAATGTGTAAAGCCAGTTCATGTGGCTTCCCCATTCCTGTAAACAGCATGCCATACTGGAAATATACCTCCTGTGAGATGTCTTCATGATGAATGAGCTAATGTCTATGAAGCGCTCAGAGATCCTTGAGCAAGACACCGTCTAATTACAACATATAGTCTCATTATTCAATGGAGGCTATTTATCCTGATTTTTGTTATCCCACCTATTTTCTGTCTACCCGCTTCCTGGTAGTTAACATTGTGAAAAGAATCCAGACTCTTAACAAAGAAAACAGTGGGACGGGTGGAGGGTCATGAGAGCTTAATAATTTTAAGTCACAGTGCATTGCACATGTCCAGAAAAGCCTAGATCACTTCCAAATTCAAGGACTAATAAAAATTGGAAGCACTCCAGTAGTTTTAAATTGCTTTGCACATTGAAGAGTGATTTAAAATTATTGAAGTGATTCAATTTTTTTATATATGCACTTCAATTTAGAAGTGAGTCAGACAGACAGCATCACAACATAGAAGTCCAAAGTACTGAATTAATGTTTGAAGGTTAGGAATTAGGCTGAAACATAACCAGATCAAACAAGATCAAATAATCAATGGAGTGGGCTGGGCCATTAATGTGAAAGATTACATGAATTTCTGGGTACTTTTGCCAAGTCCTGTTCTTATTTATAAATGAAGTTAATTATATGTATAATTTATGTAATTTAATATATTCAGATTATTATTATTATTATTTCCATTTTTAATTAATGCACAATGCTACACTAGTACTTGGTACTAAAGTCTTCAACATTTGATGCATATTTTACAGTAACTGTACATCCCAACTTGGAGTGTTATGCTTCAAGTTTTCAATAGCCGTTCTTGGCTCATGGTTGCAGACTAGGAACATTTTAAAAACAGATGCTGTGGAGGGGCTTACAAGTCCTGATCATTACTTAAGGTGAGATAGGGTTTGTGATCACTGGTGGATGGGGAAAACATTTCTTTAGTGGTATAACCACTGGTCAGTTACTTTGCTGTCTAATAAATAATTCCTCACTGTACTTTTTGAAGAAACTTGGATTAAGTTTGTTGGTACACCCTAAAATAGGTGAAATAGAGGAAGGACTAGTTGGGAAGAGGTGGGAGATCAGGAGAAGTGGGAGAGGATAAAAAATGTGTGTGAATATGACCAAATGCATTACGTATATGTACATACAAAAATTACATACAAAAATTGTGTTAATGAAAACCATTATCCTGTAAGCTTAATATATTGTAATTTTTTAAAGAATTAACTGCTTTCTCCTTTGGAATATAACCTGTTCTTGAGATGCATTCAGTTTGACAGCACATATTTTACCTAAAATTCACATGCCTAGGATGGAAGTCTGACATACAGAGTTTCCTGAGGGCCCAAGACTGGATTTCACTATGCATTATGCATAAAAATCTAAAATGGGAATAATCTCTATTGCTATAACAGATAAAAAGGAAAACGAAACAAGAATAATGCTAAATGGTCAAATTGGGAATGTTTATTCATAGCTACCCTCTTCTCCAAAGCATAATTTTCCTGATAAAGACCCCAGGCCACTCTTTGTTCCTATCCCAGATCTCTTCTGGAAAAGGTATTCCATGCTCTGCAGACAGATTGTTCAGAGCCTGCAAGGGCAGAATAGGAGGATATGGGTAATGTAAAAGAAGAGGCATCAAACACTAGATGTATTGTCAGGAAAGCAAACGTTTTACATGACTCGGGACAAAGAAAGAATGTGTAAGGCCACAGATGGCAGTTTGATTGATGATGGGACATGGCAAAGGAGAGAGTCACACTTAACATTCTTCCTTTGAACCCTCCTCCACGGAAGGCTTCAGTGAACTTCAGTGCATTTCCCCCTTATTGTTTGGTCCTGATTACTTATTTCATTATTCCACAACAAAATCCATGCTCTTTATTTAAAACAAACAAACAAACAAACAAAAAACCGAAAGGATTTATACAAGAGTAACAACAGATTTGTCTTAAATCTAAGATTACCTATGTTCTCTGCATCTAGAAGAAATTATTACTCATACTTTAAGATATTTCTCTCTATATTTTTGGATTAGATTGTAATATGTCTTCTTGCCTTTACAATTTAATGTTAATATTTTAATATATCTCTGAAAATCCCTTAAACCACAGTGAACTTTGCTATGCAAAAGCATACTTTCCATCATAGTTGGTGCTGTGATGAACATCTTTTATGTAAATACTTTTTATTTTTGATTTTTTGGCCCTCTGGGGCAGGGTTTCTCTGTGTATTCCTTTGGTGCATCTTACTACCTAGACCAGGCTGGCCTTGGAGATTTATCTAATGCTGCCTCCTATGTGCTGGAATTAAAAGCACCATTATGGGTTGTGGTGTTTTTATATTTCAAATTGTTCACTAAAATATATTATAAAGAAAATTAATGGGTTAAAAATATAAACTTCTATAAGGCTTTGAATATGATATTGCTAAGTTTCTGACTTAAAAGGAATTTTGACCTTCTGATGGTATTCTGATGAACATAATAAATGCTTTCATTTCTAGTCTGGTTTGAAAATGATAGTTGATTCTTGTTGATATCACTTGGTTGTAGTAGTCTATGTATTTATGCTATTGTCAATAGAGCTGGCTAGTTTCAATTGTCTACTTGAACTGCTTAGAATCTCTTGGAAAAAGAACCTCAGTTGAGTAATTGTCTAGATCAAGTTGGCTATAGTCATGTCTGTAGTGGACTGTCTTCTTTTTTTTATTTTAATTTTATTTGTAATTCATTTTTACACTCCATATTCCTTTATCATCCCTCTCCATGCAACCTCTGACTGCTCCACATCCCACACTTCCTCCAGACCCTACCCCGTCTTCACGTGTATGCCCCCACCCCTACCCCATCTGACCTCTAAACTCCCTGGGGCCTCCAGTCTCTTGAGGGTTAGATGAATCATCTCTGAATGAACACAGACCTGGGAATCTTCTGCCTATTTCTTTAAAGAAATTAATATTATATGAAATAACTTAGTTAGAGGTCATGTGAAATTACACTATTTAAATTGTTGTACTTTAATTTTATTTCCATGTGTATATGAGTCCACACATGTCCAAAAACTAGAGGGATTTGCTCAGAATCTTTGGAAGCTGAAGATGCATACCAAAGTTCTATCCAGCAATGAAAGAGGTTACTATGTCTAACATCTAGTTCATAAAGAAAAATTTTGCTTCCTCAGGCAGCTGGAATAAAATGTTTACAAACTAAATAGCAAGGAACCCATTTAATTACTTTTGGATTTGTTTATGAGTTCTGTCTGTTTATGATCTCTCTCTCTTTCTCTCTCTCTCTCTCTCTCAAGTGTTTTAAACAGGGATTAGTTTGTTATTTGAAAAGAAGAGAATAAAAGTTATATGAAGGATCAAAATGCTTAGACTAAGCCCTAAGGTGATAAAATACCTTCTCCATGTAACAGTTCTATATTTTAAAAAAATGGCTTTATCCATGGTAGAGAAATACTCTTCAATTGTCCATCTCATAACATATTGGATCAGTGATACCTGTTTAGAAGGAGATCTGTTTTACTCTAGTATTTACTTAAGATATACATATAAAAGTCACTCTGTGGTTTTATGCACATCCTCTTTAATTTCATTTCTGTTCTTTAGTAGGAGCTTGATACTATTATTTATAACTCAGTATTTTTTCTTTGCACTAAAGCCATCAAGTGAAAGTAATGTAGAAAATGTACTTGCATATGAAAACAACTATTGATAAATGTGATTAGGAACTTTGTACATGTATATCTATCTATCTGAATGGTATATGTCTATATACACATTATTTTAATATATTATGTTTTATGTACATGCAAGTTTACATATACAAATTATATAAAACTTTTTCCCTCCTCTATTTTATCTTATATCAATTATATCTTATATCTTACTTTCAGATATAGAGTGCAAATAATTTTTAAATACATGCAGACAAAAACCAAAGCTTGTTCTCACATTTGTCTCATGGAAAGTCAATGCTTGCAACAACAGATTCAGCTTTACTAGAAACTAGGAATTTTATTTTTGATAATTTACCACTAATGTGTTCTAGACAAGGTATAATATAATATAAATGCTAAGTATGGCTCACAGTCTTATTTATAAGAAGATAAAAAAATGCTTTGTTTTCTAAACCTAAAGTAAATGGTTAGTAGATACATTTTTTAAAAATGATTTGGCATTGTGAGGCAACATACTGAGATAGGCCAATATGCTATACTTAATATATATTTCTTCTTCAGTCTACAAATCCACTATATTTGAATGACTAGGAGTAGATGGCTGTGTAACACCACAAAATTAACTATGGTTCTGGCAGACCAGCTCACTCTCAGGTATTATATTTACGGAATTTGGGTCACCCAGTGTGTTTGTAGTCCTAGAATGCCATATCAATGGTCTGCCACAGAACTTTGCTGCCAAGAGGCTATAGAGGTTACCTGGGTGGTAGGTTTTGTTGCCATGTCCTATAGCACACATTGGCCTTGCTTAAGATGTTCCGTTCCTGTGTGCTGACTGGAGAAAACTCAGAGCATTACAGAGCAAGCAGCTGGAAGGTTCAGAGGGCCAGTCAGTCATTTTATGCTTCACTTCTAAGTGTATAGTCAAAAAAACTTAGATACAAGCTACATTTTCATATGCCAATAATTTTGATTTTCAATTTCCCAAATGTCTTTCAATGATAATATATACCTTTATTATCAGAATGATAATGAAATCTTAGGAGAATTAAGCCTAAATTGTAGCTAATTTTTAAACCATGACCCAGGCACATGTGAACAATATAATAAAGTATAAATTGTTTTACAAAGCGACAATCATAGAGGCAGAGAGGAGCAGAGAGGTTTGTAGTATCTTGAGAGAGTGGGAAATTGAGAGTTACTCCATATTTGACTTTTTATTTTATGTGTATTAGGGTTTTGCCAGCATGTATGTCTGTTTAAGGATGCCAGATCTTTTACTTACAGGCAGTTGTGAGGTATCATGTGGGTGCAGGGAATTGAACCCTGATTCTCTGAAAGAGCAGTTTAATGCTCTTCACTGCTGAGCTGTCTCTCCAGTCCCTGGCATGACGTTTCAATGAGCCAAGATGAGTAACTCCAGAGCCAAAAAACTATGCTGTGTCTATAGTCCTATACATTTTATATTCTGTTCAAAAGATAGAAATTGTATTTAATGCACACACATACACATAATAAAGTAAAGATCTTCTAGACTTTGGGAATAATTTCCATACAACATCTCAAGGTATTCCCTAAAACTAAGCAAAACCTTTAGTCAGTGGCCATGAATAACTTATCCTCTTGAACAAAATTTGTACCTTTCTGGTCTCATGCAAATTTTTGGCTGAAAGAAGAAAATTCTGCAAATGTATCCAAAAATTATAATGATCTATGTGAAAACGATTAAATCTTGGTAGAAAAACATCATGTTCAGGATGATAGAGAAAGTGAAAAGAAAGAGACATTATCAATGCTCAGCATAGTACCTTTAGAAATGTCACAAACATGATCAATCATCCCTTTCTGGCACTGAAGAACTAGAACTCTTTTCTAGGCAACGGGAACACAGCAGCAAACTCTAATGAAAGTCTGTGGCTGAGGTAAATAAAAGGCCCATTTTAAGTTGTAAGAAGCTGGAAACATGGCTTCTTTACAGAGACATCTCATCAAATTTTGCCAATAGTACATATGCTAATACATATCCATACACTAATAATTCAATTTTCCACATGGAGACAACTTACCTGCAATGTAACTGGTTTCTGTCTCTTAAGACTGCTTAGGTACCAGCACTCATATTTATGCATGTTCCAGAATTAACTATTAAAGGGACTCTTTTAATGAGATCAAGGCAAACATAATAATCTTTATCAAAAAACCAATATGGAAATAAAAATGATTTCTCTTAATAAGTTATGACAGGATTGACCAGCATTCTTTTTATAATTTCTTTCACTTCATCACATTATTATCATTTCTTTTCATCTACCCACACACACTAACTCTCCTATATACCTCTCCTTGCTGTCTTTCAAATCCATGACCTCTTTTTTCATTAAGTATTGTTATATACATATATGTGTGTTTTAGTTTGAATTTTACGTCTGTGAACAGACACCTTGAAAAATGAAAGTCTTATAATAAAGAAAATATAAAGGCTAGCTTACAGGCTCAGAGGTTCAATCCATTATCATCAAGGCATGGCAGTGTCCAGGCAGGCATGGTGCAGGAGGAGCTAAAAGTTTTGCCTCGTGTTCCAAAGGCAGAAAACTGGCTTCCAGTAAGCTAGGAGGAGGGTATTAAACCCCATGTCCACAGTGACACACCTACCCCACCTACTAATAGTGCCACTCCCTGGGCCAAGACTATACAAATCATCACAAAATGTGTGTGGGTGTGCACATGTGCGTGTGCATGTGTGAACTATACACTGGGTAAGAATCTTCACCATCTCTTCATCTGCTAGATGGCTAATATTCAAAATGTATAAACTACTCAAGAAATTAGACACCAACAAGCGAAATAACCCAATTAAAAAACTGGGTAGAGATAAACAGAGAATTCTTACCAGAAGAATCTCAAATAGCCAAGAAGCACTTACAGAAATGTTCAACCTCCTTAGTCATCATGGAAATGAAAATCAACACGAGACTAAGAATCCATCTTACACCTATCAGGATAGGTAAGGTTATAAACTCAAATAATAGCACATGTTGGCGAGGATGTGGACCAAGGGGAACACTCCTACATTGCTGATGGGAGTAAAAACTTATATAGCTACATTGAAAATCAATTTAGTGTTTTCTCAGAAAACTGGGACTAGTTCTAACTCAAGACTCAGCTATACTACTTCTGGGAATACACTCAAAAAATGTCCCTGTATACCACAAAGACACTTGCTCATCTATGTTCACAGCAGCTTTATTTGTAATATCCAAAAACTGGACACAACCTAGATGTCCCTCAACTGAAGAAAATGTAGTACATCTTCATAATGCCACACTATTCAGCCATTAAAAACAAAGACATTGTGAATTTTGCAGGCAAATGGATTGAACTTGAGAATATCATTCTGAATGAGGTAGCCCAAACCCAAAAGGACATGGATGGTATGTTCTCACTTTTAAGTGTTTATTAGCCATAAAGTAAAGAATACCCTTGCTACACTCCACATACCCAAAGAAGCTAAATAAGAAGAAAGGCCCAAGTGAGGATGCTTGAATCTCACTCGGAAGGTGGAATAAAATAATCAAAGGAGGCAGAAGGAGGGAGAAAACTGGGTGGGAGAGGGAACCTGGAGGAGAATGTGGGGTTTGTTGGGATCAGATTGTGGGGAGATAAGAGAGATGGCCATTGGGGCAGGAGAATGAATGGAAATCTGCAGCTGTTGGGGGTGGAGGGGCTGGGGTATATTGAGGACCTGCCAGAGACCAAGGATGGGGGAAGATCCCAGAAATCAATGGGGATTACTTTAGCTAAGATCCACAACATGGGGATATGGAAGCTGAAGAGCTATAGCCAGGAAGGAACCCTATTGGAGCAATAAAGACACCAACCAACCCACAAAACTTTGACCCACAATGTATCCTGTATACAAGAAATTCAGGGACAGGGAATGGAGCAGAGACTGCAGTAGTGTATGTATATGTGTGTGTGTGTGTGTGTGTGTGTATATATATATATATATATATATATATATATATATATATACATATATATGCATACACATTTATATTCATATATATAATATATTATACATATATGTGTACATATATATGTTGAACATATATACATATATATGTATATGTTGAGAAGCTTGTATTGAGGAATATATATGTATATGCACACACACATATATATATTCCTCAATACAAGCTGCTCAGTCTGTATACTGTTATTTGGATGTATGGTTTCAGGACTACAGTGTCAGCAACATGACTGCCTAAACCTAAGCTGAACAAAGTGAACAAAAGGCTAAAATAGATAAGAAAGAACCATGAGTTTCTGAAGAGCAACTAAGGAATGTTGAGAGTGGGAGAAATGGTCTTCACAGGTAAGAAAGACCACACCAAATGGTTATCTAATTGTCAAGTAAAAGAGCACTATTAACCACTAGTATGCCCTCCCAAGGGTTAACAACACTTTTGCATTTTGTGCCAATTCTAAGAGGTAAGAAAACAAGCACAATGATCTACAGATTAGAGTAAATAGATATCAGAGTAAGCTACTCATAACTTACCTTCTTTCTAATAGAGATTTTTGTCATGCCATTAAAAACAAAGCATTTATTATCAAATTCATGGATAATTTACTTTAGTGAGTTCACTGTTGGCCTGAAATTCATACTGCTCAATATATTTTATACAAACTTCTTAGAGATTAGGAGAGGTCTTGAATTTTATAACATAAATCCTCTATCTTTTATACATTTTGCAACACTGCTATATTTTGTTTATACTTCCATATAATAACTTAGCTATTTATCTTTGAGTAAATGTCCATTAGAATGACCAACCATTAAGTGTCTACATACAATGTATATTTATGAGCAACATTCCAACAATAAATAACTGGCAGTTTTAACCAACCTGAGAAATGTTTTCACTGTGAAAATGTATTTTTATGTCTTTAAGGGTACAGAACAATCTGTTAGGCAAAGTTCCTAAAATCTGACATCTTTCCCAGATATTAACAAACATAAAACTTTAAAAAGACTGTATATCTTTTTGTCCTTTAGCAACATAAACTCAAGACTATAGTTGAATATTTTCTTCAAGATTTAATATAATCAGATTTATCAACTTCAGAATAGTGCTGTATTTACTGCTCCATCTGTGAGTCTAGAACTGGACAGCAGCTCATTGCAATGTGAAGGGAAGCTCCAAATACATGTTACTTGACTCTACTGCTCTTCTGTCTCCATCACTAAAAGAACAGCTGGGATTGTTGATTTTGATCAAACAGAATGATGCCAATACTTCTGGCAATAGAAATGATGAATAAGGAATTTTTTTGGGTTGGCTACACAAATAGCATTTGTGGTATTTGTATGAGCTGGAATTTATTTATTTATTTATTTATTTATTTATTTATTTATTTATATTTTTGCACATCTACTGTTGATTGTCCAGGGTAGCAGAAAAATCACAAAATGATATTTCTTTAAGTAGGACATGTAATTCTTCCTAAGACCTTCCTGGAATAAAAATAGAGACAATCCAGAATCCAATGGGGATTGTCATTTCCAAATTGGGTCAGGGAAATGTGTGTTATACAAAATGTCTCACAAAACTTTTCTAAAATTTCATGTTTGCCAGTGAGAAGTGTCAGAAGGATGAACTGAACAGAAGAGAGAAAGACATTCGTGGTTAACTCTGGATGCTACATCTAAAGTGTGCTATTCAGAGAATCCAGTGCATATAACACATACTCTGAGGATTTGTTTTAAGAGAATGGAGGAAATATTTCTTTGAATGAGAAATGTTCAATATAGGGTAGACTGTTTGAATACTTCATCCACAGATGGTAGTGTTGTTTGGGGAGCTTCAAGATGTATGGTCTTGGTGGGGGAAGTACATTACTAGTGAATGGCTTTGACAGTTTAAAGACTCTTGCCACCCCTTT
This sequence comes from Mus minutoides, assembly GCA_902729485.2. Taxonomy (NCBI): domain Eukaryota; kingdom Metazoa; phylum Chordata; class Mammalia; order Rodentia; family Muridae; genus Mus; species Mus minutoides. Next base: position 64 of record LR753597.1, on the reverse strand, counting down.
GTCTCTGTCCCTGTCCCTCTCCTGCCCCCTCTCCCTCTCCTGCCCCCTCTCCCTCTCCCTCTCC